>JASGAT010385931.1:0-36002 GCA_030220025.1 Chelon auratus | reverse complement strand
GGGAGGTTGGAGGGGATACACCGTTCTACAGTATTTTGAAAGTGATTGCAGTACCAGTTTTGGCCAGTTTTGGCCACAATCTTACATACTGTTCCTTTAAATGAGGACCACTGATCTGCATGTTCCAGTTAGTCTTCAGGACCTTTTGGCTTTGTAACACATGGTTAATGTTGCCTCTAACCCAAACCATAATCTTTTCCTAAACCTGGCTGAGATATTGTAGTGCCTAAATCAAACTGAGAAAAATGAAAAACAACGACCTTTTTTCAGACTTTACACTGCAACCTTTTTCTTTCTCATGATAACAATTTGATTGACTCTATTAATATAATTGTAGGAGTTTCTAATCACTGCTGAACCTTTAAATACTCCTGCTGCCTCAGTTTGAGTATCTCAAATTGTACTTTTCCCTTTGGTCATAAATTATGATCAAGGTTTCCTGGAATCCTGGCTCTAACATGTCAGTGTCCCTTTCTTTTGATTTCATTGTATTGCAAAGGTCCGCATGTAATTGCCACATGAACACACGAGGCAACACGTCACCTAAAACCTCTAAATGAATAATAAGGGACGAGTTGGGAGAATTATCATGAAATTGGCCCATTTGGATAACAGTGACCCTGAGGCCAAACCATTTTCCACACTGAGGCCTGTTTTGCCTGCATGATAAATACCTCATGCAGTATATATATATCGTGGGAACTCTCCTCCACTCTGGCACACAATGAGAGGGAGGACCTTTCCGGAGCATAAAAGCTCCAGTCAGCAACGTCATAATTGCTTTCCTTACGGCAAATTTGCTTTTACTTTCTCTCAGTTAATGAAATTAAACCAGAACATTCATCTCACAATCAGCAGTGCAGTAGACCTAAATGTCACTGGCTGCTGGATTTCTTCATTCAATTTGAGCAAACACCCTGGAGAGAGAGGGTATATGGCATGAATTGATTGACAGAGTTCCATTACAAGGGCTTATCAGGACCCTGTCTGCAATTATCCAGGTTCAGTATGGCGGTGGGATTTGATTTGTGCACGGATTATAGACGCAAAGATGTGTGCAGAAAGGGCTGCTGCCCCACATCGTGACCCTTCTATAATTCTCATTAGCATGTTCTCAGCTGCTAACACCCAGCCAGCACTCATGGCTAGCTCACCATCGCGTCAGTGTTTTGCTAGTTTGAAAAGTAAGTTGTTGTTTTTTTCCACAAAGCCCTTTAACTGGATTTTGATATTTACATGTGACATTTGGTTTGTGGTTTGTTGTCTTTATTCAACCTTTGGCTGGAAAGGTAAAAAGTGTAGTGCCTGGGTGGTTAGCAAACAGCTTGTGTCAGCAGAGGCACAGTGGCCGACTGAAAACAGACCTGCAAACAAAATAAATTCTGCTTTTGTTGCGTTATTATTTCAGATATTGAAACCGTTAAAATTGAATTCTTTGTGGCATTCAGGAAGAGCAGTGCAAGATATAATATACACGATCAGCCACAACATTAAAACCACTGACAGGAGAAGTAAATACATTGACAATCTTGTGACAATTCAGTGTTCTGCTGAGAAACTTTTGGACCTGGCATTCATTTGTGTGGATGTTACTTAGACATGTAGCACCCACCTAGACCAGACCAGGTACCCCCACCCCATAGCAATGACACTCCTTGATGGCAGCAGCCATCCCCAGCAGGATGCAGCCTGACACAGACACATACACAGAAACGCTTTAGGAACAACTAAAAAAAAAAAAAAAAAATCACAAGGTGTTGAACAGCACAAGGTGTTGACCTGGCCTCCAAATTCACTAGATCCCAAACTTATCAAGTATCTGAGGGATGAGAGACCCCTCCCCTCAAAGTCCCCCCACTAACAACATCCTGTTGCCAGACACCACCGGACAGCCCCAGAAGGCCCATGTCCATTCTCTGATGAGTCACAACTGTTTTGGAGGCACAAGGGAGACCTACACAATATTAGGAAGGCGGTTATAATGTTATGCCTGATCGGTGTATATACAAACACAATACAGCATAGTTCAGGCAGGGGAAGGGAAGGGAAACATTTGACCATGTGGTTGTCTCTTCCAAACCTCGCTAGGGATGCCCCCTTACAGCATGTATGCATTTGCCATAAATGTCGCTCAGCAATTAGACCAAGAAGCAGACAAAGAAATAAGCAACATGGATTCTTACAAACATAACACTGTGCAGTAGCAAACCAGCGTGATCATCTTTTTTAATATCTTGTCTAAATAAAGCTGACAGCTCCTTACTAACTCCAACAGGAGACTTCATTATCAGTTTAAATTCATGGAAGGACAGCTGTCAGAGCTTGGTGCTACATCTTTCATGGACTCCTTACACAGGTGAATGCGCAAATCTGAATTTTTAAAGCTTCAAAAATGTAGCGCTGATTAGGGCCAAGGTGTGGATAGATGTGGTGAAGAGGTTCAACCACTTCTGTTAGTCCAGCTTCCTCCCTGAACTTGTAATATTCTGTATAATTATGGATGTGTTATGCTCCAAAAATGTACTTACTGTAACATTTTGAGTCTACCCCTCGTCTTCCTTCTAAGTCTTATTGTGGTTTCTGTAAATCTTTGCATCCTGCGGTCAAACCATTCAGGATTTTTTTTTTCCCCTTCCCTCCTGCAGCCTGTGCATTTTTCAGAAACATGTCCTTTGGTCAGCACAATTACAGCAGGCTGAGGCCGCTGTTGGCTTGATGGGCTGGGGGAAATAAATGCCCACAGTCGCAGCAAACACAACCAATTGTTGGAGCACAGCCGTGACTCACAAATCGCCCAGAGGGGGAATACGGTGATAAATATGTACGCTGATTTGCTGAGTTAACAATAATAATAATAATAATAAAAACATAAATAAATGTACAATTGCAGATCATTATTATTTCAAAATGAGCTATAATGTAATACAGATTGCATTACCTATATTTGGGATTAGTTTTTTAGTTTTAGTTATTATTTTCTTTATTTTTTCCTCTTTAAGATAAGATAGGACTTTATTTAACCCAAATTAGGATGAACTGTTCTTAATTTTGGTCGTTAACAGTTTATAAATTGTCCTATAATTCAAACTTTTGGAAGCAACGTTCATGCATTTCTTAACAATTACTTTTGGAATCATTTCCATTTTAAAAATCTCACTGATGTCCGCTGACATTCTTCCGGAAAAATATATGAAGCCGTCTACAATACTCTCAGTTACTAGCATTCATTGTGAGTCAAAGCTAGCTAGCTAGCTAGATTGTGTATTTGTTCATAGATGGCTCTGGCCATTTAATCAAAGAAATCTTTTCACATTATGACTTCCTGACAGACGGTTTTACTTAAGCCAAAATATTTGATTGATTCATTCCTATGTATGTAGGACACAAGTGTCAATCATACGGTACACGGGCCAAAAGCGGCCTGCCAGAGGGTCTAATCTGGCCCGCAGGATATTTGCAAAGTGCAAAAAATGCAGTTACTTTTTCCAAGTAACTGCTGTTCCTAGGTTTGTAGTAAGAGTTGTGGACATAACACAACACTGAGCCCTAGAACTATACAGAAAATACACTTCGTTTTCTTAAGAAATGTCCGGTTGTGCAGTTCATTAAATGTAAACACTTTCATAATGTTCTTCTTTGCTCTAAAACCAAGGGAAACATTTGGAGTCATTGTTATTTATAGGTTAATACGCTATTGTGTTACTGGTCCGGGCCCCCACTGAGATCAAATTGGGCTGTATATGGCCTCTGAACTAAAATGAGTTTGACACTCCTGTTATAGGATATTCCTTAACATAGAATGGGAATGTGAAGCAGTGAAATTTCATGAGCGTAAACAATGACTTGTTCAGGTGAGAAAATGTAATGAGGCTGTGACGCCTTATCTGAATTTTCTTGTTCTTTCCAAGCCTTTGATGAACAAAAATGCAAATGATTGAATAAATTAAACAGAAAACAATTAAATGGACTTCCATCAGAATAATTTCATTTTCAACATCTCAGTTGCAGATCTGGCGAGGTCTTTCCCGCCTGCTGATCAGCTGCTTCAGGTGATGTTTACAACGCAATCTTGCAATGACTGTATGAGCATATACTGTATATGATATAACATTAACTCATGACCTGGTTTTAGCCCAGATTTCTCAACTGAATGTGATGTTTACACGCACAAGGTAAAGATTCTTCAGAAACCCGATCATAAGTCCTTAACAAGGGCAAATCAGTAGCTGCTCGGAGTGGAAACGCAAAACCATGTTACAGAAAATGCTGCTGAGTGTATGTCCAAGGACAAGGTAAGAACTGCATACTTTAACCTGGGGACACTTTTGCGAAAGCTTCTTCATGAAAAACTATTTGAAAATGTAAGCACCTTGGGTAGAAAATGCAATTGCAAGCAGTATTCCAGAAATGCCGTAGTTTAATTTTAATTTCTGCAAGAGCTTAAGGGTCTGAACAAAGATATAAGACACGATTTTACTCTTAGAGTCAATATAGGACAAGATTTGGCAGTTTATAAGGGCAAATGTGATTCTAGGTGATGATGTGCTATCCACATTGATAGCTAAAACAATAGCAGCTAAACCTTGACATGTCCTACTGTCAGAGATTCACAGCCAAACCAAAATTTGTCTCATTTCTTTTCATTTCACGTCGTAGCTATTTGTTAGTTTGTTAACCGATAAGTTTAACCCCTGGGAAAAGAAGTTGTTGTGCTGATGTAGTTTGTACAGAAGACAGGGGACCCTATTAAACCACACAGCAGCACTGACTCAACACTACCACACCACAGTAAATAATAGAACGATATTTTGTGAAATGGAAAGAACACACACACACACACAAGTCCACGCACATAAACACAGCTACACACCGCTATATTCAAGTGCAGACGCTCCATTACTCCTTCATTCATGAACTCATGCCTGCACAATCACATAGGCTGCATTAACACACACGCACCGAAAGAAGCAAACCACACGGCGGCTACGTATTTACCTCTGCAGTCCCAATATGCTGGGGGGATAATTTAATGGAAACACGCTCACATTCATGTACACACACAACACACGGCAAAGATCCTCTCTAGAGGCCTCTAAACAGAGAGGAGGAAGAGGGAGGATATAAAATGTAAATTTTGTCCTGCTACATAAAAATGCAGTCAGCACAGACAAAATGTATTTCCATAATGACTCTGGCTTGGTGTGCATATGGGGCGTTAGCTTCCCCTCGGCCGGCGCTGCATGTAAAATGAGCTGCTGCCCCGGCTGCCTCTTTCATGAACTCTCGGGGGTTCGTCTGTCCACCAGCACTCGCCGCTCTGACATTAAACGCAAACGCTCCGAGCCAGACAGGTGGGCAACTTTATTCAACATTCATGACGTCTGTCCATCTAAATTTCAAGACGGCTGGGAAAAAGTTGGGCGAGTCTGCTAGCTTTGCTGTACAAATAAAGTGGAGAATATCTGTAGGAGGAATGATTGCACATGGGAAACGGAGTACATAATGTATTCTGTAGAATTAATTTGAACTATTTTATTGGTGAATTACTTTACTGTTTCTATCATCACACAAACCACGTTTTACAGCGGACATAAAAAGATAATACATTTATTATTTAAAGTACGACCTTTTCTTTGTGCAATGTCGCAGAGAAATATATGACCTAGAATAACCTATCTGAGCCAATACTTGGTTGAAGCACTCTTTGATTTTATTGCAGTCTGTTTGGATAAGAGACTGTCAGCTTGACACATCTTAACTCGGGAGTATTTTCTCTTCTTTGCAAAAAATGTTCCAGATATGTCAGAGTGTGAAGGCACCTTCAGGTTATAACACATATTTTTCTATATAATTCAGGTCTGGGCTCTTGGCTGCGTCCTTTTTAATATGATAATCTGTTTCTGCTGATTTGGATCTTTGTACTGAAAGATGAACATGGCACTCGGAGCTATCCTCGATGACCTTCAGTAAATCACGAGTTCCAGCCCCAAACATGATGCTGCGACCACCATGCCTCACCATGGGTATGTTGTTTTGGGCAAAAAGTTAAATCTTGATTTCACACAATTTTGGGTCACATTGGTTTGCAGAGGCTTTGCATGGTTTCTAAGATTTATCTAATTTTGTAGTCAAGATGTCCATTTATGACAGTAAGCGAGGCTAACCTAAAGCTCCATTTTCACAGCAGCTGCTCTCTGCAAATATTCCCGAGTCCCGTGCTACTCCTGGCTTTGATGAGACTCCCTCTCTTCGTCAGTTTTCACACCGAGCTCGCCTCGCCTTTGTTTGCATTTTCTAATCTGAACAGATTGTCGTGCTTTCTCTGAGGCATCGTCACATTGAATCCTGTTGTCACCCCGGCAGCTCACACAGAAATTATAATGAATATAGTGAAGAGAAAAAGTTTGTTTCTTCACTTCTGTCGCAGCGTCGTTGTTTGACAATGTATTGACTGAATGAGTTCAAGGTTTAAACGGTTGTCTGCTTTAATTTGATGTTTAATTGCACTGGAATATTTAAACCGAAGGTAAACTGACACGGGGTAGATCTCATTACTACTACAGAAATGCTGCTTTTTTTAATTCCTGCTTTACTGGAAAAGTCAATAGTGTTGCTGTGCTCATCAATAGAGTCATTTCCACCAGGCCTGCAGCTTTCGTTACACAGAATGATGACTAATTATCTGAGGTTGATAATATTGACAAGACAGTTGTGCTGCAGATGATACAGACATACGAGCAAAGTGAAATAAGATATTTCCCAATAACTGACAAAAGGTTTTATTTTTAATATTTCTCCTCTTGCCCCCCTACTTTAGAGTACTTCTACTAATGAATTGGTGTTATTAATATACACTGCCTAACTAAAAAAAGTTCACACACTAATATTCCATTGGACCACCTTTAGCTTTGATAACAGCACACATTCACTGTGGCATTGTTTCGATAAGTTTCTGCAATATCACAAGATTTCTTCATCTGGCTCTCTTCTTACCCTGATGCCCCCATCACTCTGGAACAGGGTAAACCTGGACTCATCACACCACATGACCTTCTTCCATTGCTCCAGAGTCCAATCTTTATGCTCCCTAGCAAATTGAAGCCTTTTCTTCCAGTTAGCCTCACTGATTAGTGGTTTTCTTAAGGCTACACAGCTGTTCAATGTGAGTTCCCTTCACATTGTACATGTGGTAATGTTCTTACTTTCACTATTAAACATAGCCCTGAGTTCTACTGTTGTTTTCCTTCCATCTGATTTCACCAAGCGTTTAAGTGATCGCCGATCACAATCAATCAGGATTTTTTTCCGACCATATTTCTTCCTCAAAGACGATGGTTCCCCACTGTCCTTCCAGTTTTTAATAATGTGTTGTACAATTCTTAACCCAGTTTTACTAGTTCCTTAGATGTTTTCTCTGCTTGATGCATGCTAATGATTTGACCCTTCTCCAACAGACTAACATCTTTTCCACGACCACAGGATGTGTCTTTAGACATGGTTGTTTAAGAAACGAGAAGCTACTGATTGCATCAGTTGGGGTTAAATTATCCAATGGGAGGCTCGTACCTATTCGCTTAGTTAAATCCAGACGGTGACTTTTTGTTGGCTAGGCAGTGTATTTCAATTGTGAATATCGCTTTCGCACCTTTCCTTTTCATTGTGTGAAAGTGTGTTTTATGGCCCTTGCATCACCTATGCTATTCTCTGCTTCCAGTAACACACATGGGAAATAAACAGCTCAGCAATGTTTGAAACTGAGGTGCAAAATTTGGCAGAGAGGCTTGGGGGAGAAAAAGGAGATGGGGAAAAGGAAAGGAAAAAAAACGTGTTCTTCAAATAAACCCCGCTAATGAGCTGGCGAGAGATTTACATAGCCTGATGACTAAGGATCCTGGGTAATTACCCGTGTGCAACCTCAAGGTTTAATCTGCAATGAGTATAGGTCTGGTAACAATGCCAGCCAATCAATCCCTGCCTTGGGAGGTCAACAGGAACAGCACCTCCCCTGGTTTAACATGAGCTATCTGTTGACTTTTAAAGTGCTGCGAGAGATCACCGGTGGCTTTATGAATAATTTCTTCATTAGCTCTCAAGAGGACGGACAGCACTGATGCAGGCGCACCTCATCTTTGTTAGCATGGGTAATAATAATAAAGAGGGAGATGCAGAGACACCTGAGCTAATCCTACAAAACGAATCCTGCATTTCAATGAAAAACATGTTCAGTGTCTCAGAATGGGACATCTCTGCACCCCTCAAGACTTGTATTGTTGAAGGCAGCGGTGAAAACAAGCATTTCATCGTGCAGCCTGAACAAGAAAATGTGCCCGAGCACTGGAAAATGTCTATAATTCAACAACAAGCAAAGCTGAAGACGAGGGCGCGGCTCTCATTTCTCTGACAAAGCTGAAAAATAACCTGCATTTAGCCACAAAGTGAAATCCACAAACAGTGTAATGTTTCCTAAAAGCAGGATTTCCCTTTCAAAGGCTAAACACGCGCTCAACTTCAGAACCGGGGCATGTTTTCCATGACATTACTAAAGCCATTCAAGGACTTGACTTCATTTCGAGTGAAAGCATGTCAGATTTGATTGATTGGAATGATATAATGCTTGCCCCGGGTACTACGCAACTGTCATGGAAATAGGTTGACAGCTGGAGCAGATACTTTATCAGACTTATACAAACGGATTTATCCGCGACGCCTGGACCGTGATTGCATTAAAATGTATTGAAACTTCGACTGAAGTATTGGAGTGCACAAATGTATGTTGTCTACAGGTGAGAGAGTTGGAGGGGCAGAGAAATGAGACTTTTGAAGTGGCTTGAGACACAGTATGTTGCCTGGGGATGTGCATGCATTGTGCTAATGGTTTTCCTAGCAGGGTTCAACTTCAGGGCCAAATTTGAAGATATAAGAAGTCCTCAGCGCCGTCATATGGTCTAAAGGAAGACGATAACTAGGTTTCAAATGAATATTAATGTAATCTAGAATGAATGCTTAAAGGGTTTCTCCCTAATTAGCTGCTGTATCAGTTATAGGCAACTCTTTGTGAAGAGAAGGATTAAAGGACACTAATCAAGCATCAGCAAAGATGTCAGCGTTCAGATAAAAACAGCCATCTGCCTCCATGTTCTGCTTTCTGTTCACCTGACTGATTTCAAGTTGCCGAGACATAAGAAGTTCAATAATCTTTACGCTTGGTTAAAAATACACGACAACCCCAATATTTTCCAACCATGCTTACTGACATTCTCTGCAAACAATGACGTGCACGCCAGCCAGCCTCTGGTCACTGAAAATATTCCCCTGCGCGCGGAAATCAGTCAAGAGCGCAGAGAGTACTTATTAGTGATGACAGTCCTCGCTGTAGAGGTAACAATTACTTCAAAATGTTCAGCAGCCGGTTTTAAATGAGTGCTCCAGATTTCGTTCTTCGGGAGGGCCTTCACACTGTGCCCGTGAATTAGCCTTAAATTTGTAAATGATACTACTATCTAGCGCTGATTAATGTGGAGTGCTTAATAAAAGGGAAGTGGCGCACCGTAGGCGTGTGCATCCGCATGCTGGGAGCGACTGCTCAGCATCAACAGCTAATATTGCATTCAGTGAGCACTCCTTGCTCTTGCTTGAAAATATACAAGAAGCCTTGTATCGCCTCCTCTACACCGGGTGCGCCTGCTCTGTTTTGACTCTTGCCTTCCAGTGGTGATAAAAGACCCACATGCGATTACAATTTCACTGTTGAAAGCCATCAATAATTCATAGTTACGCATTCATGCAACCGGTGATGCTCTACGGGTCAGTTGGTTTTCCCCAATCCCCACATCATCCTTTCTTCCTCCCTCCCGTCCTCTATCTTCCGTGTCTATTGTACGTCCATCTGTCCTCTGACCTCTGCTGTAAATCTCCATGCCCAATACTGACACCAGGCGGTGTAGGCAGGTCAATGGGTGATGAGAGGGAAATAAAACAACAGCTTTTATGGCTCCAGTGGAAGCTGCAGTCGGGCTTAGAAAGCCTTACACTTGATTGGAGTAAGTCACATTTACTGACCGCTGATCTCCCACTCCATTAGCTGCAGTACATAAAGGCCATTAATCAGTTGCACCTCTAAACAGGATGTCCTGACAGCAGACAAACCAGACTAAATGACTCCATCTGACACGGAAGGAAGTTGCAATTAAAAACTATTTCATAATAATGTTTACTGATTATGAATATAGCCTTATTATTCCTTGCTCTGTTTGGCCGTCTTTTCTTTTCTTTTCTTTTTTTTAAACGTCATTTATTTTCTTGACTTCTTGTGGCTTTAATGGACAGTTGCGAGTGACGACATGGGTGAAAAGGGTGCAGGCTGAGATCGAACCACTGCAGTGGCTTCTATAGATTCAATTTATGTGGCACCCGCTCAAGCAGGTGAACTATTTCACTTAGTCTCCTGATAATACTGAGACATCTTTATAATAAGGAGAAAAAAAAAAGGCTGACAAGACACACCGATCACGCAGAACATTATGACCACCTCCCTGACACTGTGTAGGTCTCCCTTGTGCCTCCACAACAGTTGTGACTCATCAGAGAATGGACATGGACCTTCTGAGGGTGTCCTGTGGTGTCTGAAAACAGAATGTTGTTAGTGGGAGGGCTTTGAGGGGAGGGGCCTCTGTGGATCATCCCACAGATACTTGATCAGTTTGGGATCTAGTGAATTTGGAGGCCAGGTCAACACCTTGTGCTGTTCTTCATGTTTTTTTGAGTTGTTCCTAAACCGTTTTTGTGTGTGTGAATCCTGCTGGGGATGGCTGCTGCCATCAAGGAGTGTCATTGCTATGGGGTGGGGGTGCCTGGTCTGGGCTAGGTGGGTGCTACATGTCTAAGTAACATCCACACAAATGAATGCCAGGTCCAGAAGTTTCCCAGCAGAACACTGAATTGTCACAAGATGGTCAGTGTTCAATTTACTTCTCGTGTCAGTAGTCATAATGTTGTAGCTGATTGGGATATTATGTTACAGCATAACTTGAATAATTACTGGATCATAATTCAAGCTGTACTGTATGTCATCTCTCTGAAATGGAAAGTCATTTCACCTTGCAAGTACAGTGTTAACTTTTGGTCAACCTGTTGCTTAAAAGATGCTGATGAAAATATTTCGACGCGCCAGCCCTCCTCAGAGCGGGGTTGACCTCATCCCGATGGAGGACCACTGTGGAAACTGAACACACGCGTGGAGCCTGCTGAAAATGAACTCTCCGCCACAACCCGCGCAAGCTGCGACCTGGTATGTGAGACTGGATGAAGTCGTGGTTATATAGTGCATGACAGTCAAAGACTCAGACAGCCCAACAGCCAGCGAGTCATCTATCAAAGCGACAAGTAGCGTCTTAAAGAATGGATGGCTGCAGCAACCTTGGAGCTTGTGTAAAAGCCTGCCAAACACACATGATGAATCTGCACGGCGTTAGCAAGAGGTGAGCTCCGCACCTATGCAAGCCTCCAGGCAAAGATTTGATCCAGTGCACAGCAGGGAAGAGAAACACACAGATCTGATCTCTGCTGTTAGCACTGTAAGACGAGGCTGGGCTGGGTCAAGCGGTCATCATGAAGCTTCTATTAACCAACAAGCCACTGTGGCTTTAAATAAGTCTTTCAGATGTACCGCTGCTTGGAATAAAGAGCCACAGCATTATGACCACTGGCAGGAGAAGTAAATAACATTGACCATCTTGTGACAATTCAGTGTTCACCTGGAAAACTTTGCATTTCATTGGTCTGGATGTTACTTAGACATGTATCACCCACCTAGACCAGACCAGGCACCCCCACCCCATGGCAATGACACACCTTGATGGCAGCAGCCATCCCCAGCAGGATGCAGCCTGACACAGACACACACGATACCACAGGACACCCCCATGTCCATTCTCTGATGAGTCACAACTGTTTTGGAGGCATATCTACACAATATTAAGAGACTGGTCATAATGTTATGCCTGATCAGTGTATACAGTGTAACAATGATTTCTCCACACAAAATCTTTTCAGTTGTGTCCCAGTGTTGAAAATCCAGACTACTTTATCCTGTCAGTAACTAGGATCAGTACAGACTAGTCCTAGTTGTGAAAACCAGTGAAATAAAAAGAGAAATGTTAATTTGTGCGTTATTTATATGTTGATTGGGCTGATCACTTTTGTTTTCTTGTTTCTAAGCTATCAATAAGCCAGTCACTTTGGTGGGATTCTTCCAAACCCTGTCAAATCAATACCTTCTCCCCTTGCGGTTGCCCTGTGCACCTTGTAATACTTTGACATTATCTGACATTTTCTAACATCAGTGGTTGTTGATGAAACGCGAATGATGACACACGGTGAGTCAGAACACAACAAAGATACTCTCACTGTGTCCAAACAGAATAGTAGAGTCCTGAGTCCTCACAGCACGCGAACACACCTACAAATGTACAACTTTAAAATGAGAGCTGGCAGTCCTGCTGGCTTATTCCTGAAGTGATCTTACAAAACAGTAGATGGAAGGTACGGGTATGAAACCACTGAAACCTGACTCTTTGTTGGACAAACAGACAGCGCTATCTGACAGAACGCGCCACGATTATGACGGGAATTCCAGAAAGTGGACACAACTCTGAAATCAGCAGAGCACGGGCCTGTGTCCTTGACGAGTACACTTAATTAAACTCGCAATCAGCTGTTGACTGCTTTTCCCCCTGCCTGCATCAATAAAGCAATTGAAACGCACCTGCTGGAGTGGCCGCATCCTCGTGTTAACTCTTCTCCTGTGAGCTGTATTGTCGGCTCGTTTTTCACTTAAAAAATCTGTTTTATTAACGAAAGGCTGCCCTAAAAAACAAGTATTTGCTCTAAATGTTTGACACAAAGAGTAAAGGTCATGCAAACTGGGTAACTTGTGTGCACGGTTAGCGGTCTCAAGAGATAATTTGACATAAATAGCATACAGTTGCTGCAGTTTTTATTTTTTATAATGCACCTGTCTTCTGTTATTTATTATTATTTATTATCAATGCTACCTCGGCAATTACTGTTGCATCCGAACTTCACTCTCATCTCTCCAACATTAACCTTTATGAACAGTTCCAGGAACAGCTTTACTTAAAATAACCAATGACCTCCTCCTGGCAGCAGACTCTGGACTCTTATCTATTCTCATCCTCCTTGACCTGACCCCAGCTCTTGATACCATCTCCTACTCCATCCTTCTCCATAGTCTGGCATCCATTGGGTTATCTAGCACACCTCTGGACTGTTTCCGCTCATATCTCACTGGGTGAACTCAATTCATTCAATTAAAAATGTTCGCATACCAGCCATCTCCAATCTCCTCTGGTGTACCACAAGGCTCTGTCCTCGGTCCAGTACTCTTTAACATCTACCTCCTCCCCCTTGCTCACATGATCCGTAAATCCAATATTCACCTTTATTACTATGCAGATGACACCCAGCTCTACCTTTCCTTCAATGTACAATCCCTGTAACTCCTATTTACACTTACCCTGTCTGCACTTTATTCACACAGACATGTTTATATCCTCTATGGATGTTTTGGAAAGTTTCAAACATTTATAGCAGAGTTTTTCGACATATTGTGTATTGTTCTAGGTTTTATTTATTTAAAAGTGTCTTGTGCTGCTCACATGTGCCTTAAGTTGCTGCCTTAAGAATCTGAATCTGATAGACAAACTGAACATCTTAAATTCAACTCAAGTTTGTGGATTGTAAACAGTCTTCTCCAACAATTGCATAGTCTCCAGAAGGTTTTCCAAAAAGTTTTTCCATGTACACAGTTTCTTCCTCTGCCAGTCTTATGTTCTGCCTGTGTTATGATCTAGGTGTCATTCATCAAAACTCCCCAAGAAAGCGTAATGGCGCAATTACATAAACAATGATTGGCAGCCTAAATAACATCATATTTGTGGAGAACCTTTCAAAAGGCTGTTTATTTGCATAAGCATCGCAGATTAATGCGGCAGGCGAGCAGCTGCTCTCACCGGGAGGCATGAACCATAACGACTTTCAGTGATTTGGTGTAATCAGGAGAACTTTCTGTTTTGAGGTTAGATTTCAGAGAATCTGAGAGGTGGAAGGTGCTGGAGAGGAGATGCATAAAACAATATGGAGTTGTGAACAAATTCTATTACTGTATGCGCCTTTTAAGCATGTTTACAGCTGTGGTGACAATGCTCGTTCCTAGTACCCTGTTGTCATAATACAGCATGTTAATAAAGCTAATAATGACAATGGTGCTAATGGGTTTTACTCTTGCACTTCGTTTCCACACAGCTTTACATGGTGTTTTGCAGATGTGTGCACAAAACTCCTCTTTCTATTTTTTCCCCATCTTGAAACTTGAACTACTAGATTCTAGAGAGACTCCACTATGTTGTCTTTCTAAGATTTAGCTAACAGACTATCCCGGTTACATTTGGGGCTCCGATAACTCACAATGGACTGAATGAATGAACTGATGCTAAATGCCGTGGCAGTGACCCAAATTATTACTTACCGTCTCTCTCTTTTGGCAAAAAAAGTGTAAATAAATAGAAACCAGTCTAGTCTAGACTGTGTTGAGTCTAATCTTAAGGTAAACACAATTATCAAGTCAATTGAGTGAAGCAGCTTGCCGTTAGGTATTACTTAATTTATTTCAGAAAGACGAACGGCGTGGGCTTTATTTGTTCTGAACAGTAGTTTCACATGCAGCAGCTACACTCGGAGGCAAAGTGCATCTGTATTATACTCAGTTACAGACACTAAACAAAAGAATGGATGCATCAGTGCTTTCTTTGTACAAGACCCCCAAAGAAGCACAAGATACACGAGAAAGAGCTCCGATCTGCTAGCATGGAGTCATGCATTATACAGTATATGTTATGAATCCATTGTGTCGCATAACTTATATAGCATTTAAGCGTTTTGGGTCACTTCACTGACCTGACAACAGATGTCCGTTGTATTGAGATTTTTCCAGCTTCCCATACGATTACACAGAACAGGAAAGTAAAATTAAATAGATATTTAGTGCTTTAGTGGTGTTTCTCCGCCAGATGTTAAACACAACTGAGATAAAATGTTTTTTCAGGCTAAATAGACGAGTTTAAATAAAAAAAAGTATATAAAAAAAAAAGAGTTAAAAAAATCTGAATTTTCTTTAGTGCCACATATGTTCGCATATATGAGGAATTTATTGCAGTGGTTAGTATAATACGCAAACAAGTCTGGAAAATCGAACAATAAAGAAATATACAAAAAATACAAATAGAGGATAAACTGTACTGTACATATTGCGCATTAAGGCTCATTTTAGGCACTGCGGGACATAGACGCCATAACCTACGTGCGTATCCTACGCCAGGCTTAGTCAGTCTGGCTTGCTCTGTAAAAACTCCACCCAAACACTAGTTGGCGCTGTGTCTTTTTTGCCAGTCGAGTTAATTTTTGTTTCTACTCCCTGCTTCGCTTTGAACAACAAGCTCAATGGAAGCTTTTGCTGAAATTCCGCTCAAGAGGACTGTTTGTATCTCCGAACCTCCTCAGTTAATCTCCTCCATGTGTTCCATCTTTATTGATCCAAAACGAGCACTTCGAAAATTGCAGAGACAGAGGAGCAGTCAGAAAAGCAGAAACACAATACTACCAAGTGGACCAATCACACCTCTTGTGGTTTGTATCGCCGCAACCCGTAGTTACATTTCTGGGGAGATGCACGTCAGGCTACGGCGCTAGGGTCTTCATAGTGTCTGGGCTGTCGACGTAGCTATGGTTTCAAGTTGATGCAGAAGCTTAAACCGCCTATTAAGAAGGTGAGAACTAATTAACAAATAATGTGTGTGATTTTAATGTATTAGGCTTAAGAGGTCTGTTAGAGAGTGAGAAAGCTTTATTAAGAAAGAAGAAAACTGTTATACAGACATTTTAAACTTGATGCTGCACTGTTAAATGGTTTGCGTGCCACTATGTTCACTTCAGAACCTCCACAGTTTAGAAAGCTTTCTTTACTTTGTTGGAATTCTGAATTAAAGCAATTTACCCCACCAGGAAGTCCGATTTCATGTCTTTCGGACATATATGAGAGCGACATTAGAGGGAGCTAAGAATAGAGGGTGGTGTCAAGAACAAGCACCCTGGAATGCCTCCTATATTTGTGTAAGTGTGTGCTCAGCGCCGTCCACGCCACACTCTTTGAAAAGACCCTTCGACTGAAACCTCAACCCTCCAGCCTACAAGAGTATTAGACCTGTAAAGTGTCTGACACATTTCTATTTGACAGTTTCTTCCTTTCTTTTGGCATTTCTAATTTGAACCAACTGAAGCAGGTGTCACTCCATGCCAATCCAGACTCACAGCCCCGGCTTTTCATTACAGGATCCCGGATTGCACTCGGGTGCGAGATAAATTGGTTATGTCTAAAGTCAAATTATATCCAGGTCTTTGCAATTCAATTCACTTATTGAAAAGAGGAGGGGAAAAGAACGACTAAAAAGGAATGTACCAAGTCGCTAAAAGGTGGATTCACAAAAAAAATAAAAAATAAAAGGAAACTCACGCCAGATTGCCTGCCAATTTCTGGTCTAGACGTGAGCGGAGAGTTCTTTTCACTGCCTTTTCATGTAATGCTTGACGGCAAATTATTAAATTATTTGACAACTAAAAAACCTGCAGGCACATGTGAATTGACATTATTGCTACACACATCAGCTCAGTGTCAATTAATTTCATTTGTCTTTTCATCTTCTGGCCTAGATTAGATTTTCATAATTTAATAAATCTGATCTTCGTCCTATTTTAAGACATTAAATAAAAGTGGGTTTACGTTTTCTAATTGGACGGTGATGTGGAATTCTGTCACAGGAACTTAAAGGGATGTTCAGTGTCCGATATGGTGATCCGAGTCTGTTAAAAATGATTAAAACTAACACCTCAATCATAGCTCGAGTGGATATTAACCCATGGCAGGTACTGTGATGGAGGATTCCTTCCTTGTGTGCAGCAAGAAATAATGACAGAATAAAGCAGGTGTCTCCTTCCTCCCTTTTCCTTCAGCGTTATTTGTTAATAACTCTACACTTTGGCAACCAACCAATAATCAGTCGTCCATCTATCTATCAAGGTCCGACTTCAACCAGTCACATCAATGAATTACCCAACATAGTAGACACATCATATTTTCCAGGGGTGTCATTCGCATTTTCAGTTCGGGGGCCTACAACAAAGTTTGATCTCAAGCGGGCGGACAAGTAACATAACAGTATAATAACCAATAAATAACGACAACTCCAAATTCATCCTTTATTTTTAGTGCAAAAAAGTGGGAGGACATTATGAAACTATCTTTTTGAAGAAAAAAAATGCAATTTCAACACATTGCTGCCACATGTCTGCCCCTAGTGGCAAAACTAAGAATAGCAGCCAGTTTATTGAAATATTGCAGTTAATATCTGTATTTAACATCTAAATGTAGTTTTTGCAGTTTGCAAATTCACCTTGCAGGCCAGTTTGGACGCTTTGGGGGGCTGGGTTTGGCCCTCAGGCCTCATATTTGACACCACTGATCTATTCAGATGTCTTCTCTTCTACTTGGGTGTATTGCTGTGATTCCATTTAAAGTAACTGTTGATCCACATTTATTGACTTCCATCATGAATCGCTCACTTCAACCCACCATGGTGTGAAGTAAAGAATGAAACTCAACACACCTGAGAAGTCACCGCTTAGAGTTTTAGCAGCGTAATTACACACAAGCGCAGGGGTAGAAATGCTGTTACTGCCTATGGTGTAGGCTTTGTGTAGAGTGGTTGCACGAGCATAACCCAAGCCCCGGAAGTACAGGAGTCTTCACAGCTAAAACACGGCCAAAGCTGCATGTGTTTCCTCAGCCACAAGAGCGCACATTGAAGCCTAGCAGGAATCCAACTGCCTTGTAAGGTCTAAAAGGTTCCACAGTCACACTATTGGTGTGCTAATAATATGTTCCCTATCTTCCCTGTCTGCAATTCAGGGAGGTCAGATTTACTCAGACATCGAATATTACAGCTCCACTAACTCTGTCACAACCCATGCCTCTAACTCACAAAGCCATGAGTGGGAAATCTGTTTAGCATAGCAAGATGTTTGATTATTTTATTACTAATGTCCAACATGATGATACATTGCCCATCGCTGCAATTGTATTATTAGTGCACTCTGTGTTGGCCAGAGAGCCAGTGCAGCAAATTAAAATGATGACACTCAAGAGAAGGCAGGATGGAGAACAAGAAGTGCAAAAATCCCTAAGTCAACGCACAATCAGTGTGGACATGTTGTGAAATAAACTGTACTGTAAATCTCTTTAATTATTTTGAGTACCTGCCAAGGTGCCAAGAAATGCCAGAAGTAAATAGCCTCAAACATAACGCATGCTTGTGTGCCAAAAAAGTGGGTTCCTCTCACTGCTACGGGGAAATCCAGTGAGAATACTACAGTAATAATACAGTAGATATTTATTTTCTTTTTCACTTAACAACTGTAAGAGATGTTTCACTTTAGTGCACCTATCATTCAAGGAAGTGACTGTCTCCAGGGCGCAAATGGAGGAAAGCTGACACTTAACTTACTCATACGCCAGCAGTTCATGACGCACGACCTTCTCACACTATGTCTTCAATGAGTTGTGGGGCTGGGCAGTCCCTAAAAGGATTCAGTAAATGATGAAGTCATGCCTCAGGGTTGTGGAGGACATAAGCGGAGCTTCAGCGGTGAGAGCGGAGTGGACTTCCAGCAGTGGGGAGCTTTCTGCTCAGCTAACCCTAAGCTCCACCTCCACACTGTCATCTATTGTCAGGCCCAGGGTAGGTTATTGACAAGGCCATTGATTCCCTGATTAATGGACCTCTCCACCATTGGCATTTACTGCTGGCGACATCATTTTAATGTGTGCGTGATCAATAGCTCCATCAACACTGAGAATATCCCGCCGTCAAGCTACGGGGGATTTGTCTGGGCATATGTTCCCATCAGACTGATCATGGTGAGGTCCAATAGGGCATACAGTATGGGTGCAACAGTGTGCAGACAAAAGGGGCTCGTCACCGCTCCTGAGTGTGACAGAGGGAACTTGTTCTATCCATACCCTTCTGAGAATTCATAATAAAGATTTAAAAACACTACAGCTGTTTGGGTAGTTGGGCATGCAAACTATTGTACCTTGCATGTTTTTTTTTTATGTCACAGTGGCCTGATTTAATAATTGTTATGTGGTGCAATTGTAGAAGTGGGGTCAAGAGGAGAAACAAAGCCTCTGGTGTTGTGATTTGGCTTCTATTTATAGGTTGATCGAGCCTGTGGCAGCATTTAGTGCTCAGCATCGAGTTGAAAATATTCTAGCTCGACTCGGATATAAAAATTGTTCCAATCTCCAGTGTAAAAATGTATTTCAGGAACCTTTTTACTCTTCTAACGTACCCCATCCTCCAGATGCTCATGTTTTCCAGTTGACAGTTTAGCTGTTTCTGATTAAAATGGGGTTTCAGCTAGTACGTGTGTGATTTTGAGGTTTACATTCACAATATAGACATTATTTAAAACACTGCATCAAGTCCTTGATTGTTTCTCTATTGTTACTTTGCACTTTACACAAAAACTGTGCATATCCCACCCAAGGAAGCTTCAGAGTTTGGCAAATTCTCTGTAGGTAGGCAAACATGCACATGGTTACTATAAAAACAACTGTCCAAGTGTTTTTCTCAAAGATTATTGATTTGTTTACCAGTTTGCATAGTTTAGTCCAAAAGTAAGAGACCGGTAAATATGAGGGCAAGTCGAAATAAAACGCAACAGTACACCCAATCAGGTTGCTTCACCCGGCCATGTTGGGTGTCCCTTTGAAACTAGAAAAGCTACAAGCATCACATAACTGGAGCTACGCAGCTAGCCTTGTTTAACACAGCAAACACAAGCCCAAACATCAAATTTCACAATCAACGAGTATCTATAAATCGATAATGCACACAATGGTAGAATTTGATGATGCAGGGGCTACACAGAATGGCCAAAGATAGAATTGTGTGAACATTGCCTCATGTGGTGGGAATCAGTAGTATTTTGTAGCCAGATTTTCTTTCAAGAGGTAAAAAAAAAAACACTTTGCCATCCTTTGGGTACTTTAGTTATCCAAATGGCTAATGGTTGGAGAGTCTACCTCGTACTCTTTCTGTTACAAAAACACTTGTAGGATGTGTGTGCTTTGTGGCGTCTATAAACTCATGGTACAGTTGTAGTCAAGAGATGCTGAATTGGCTCAGGAGCATCTCTGTGCAAGAAGTCATTGCAAGAATGAGTGATTTCTATAATCTTTATCATTAGCTTTAGGCGAGAATAAAAATCTAAATTTCTTCTTTGGTTTATCAAAGCTTAATCAGCTATAGTAAAAGCCACAGTCTTTCTGACACTGGGAAATCGATTCTCTGAAGTCCTACCTAGCCATAGAAACCAGGACCATACACACGGACCTCGCCATTTTGGAGCTATTCCTGATTTATTTTGGGTATGTCATTCACCTTCCAGCACCCTAGGGCTTAAGAGTCTTACTTATGACAGACAGCTACATTTTAAAAAATAAGAAACAAGTAGCAGGCGACTGTATAGTGATTGTTGTAACACATAGAAATTCGATAAAAAAAAAAATATTGTTTTTTAATTCTACAGAACAACGTCCCCATGAGATTTTCTCCACTGAAAATTTGTGCTGTTTACACAAGTGTTAAATAAGTTCGCCAGAAAAAGTTTTATTACTGGTAATTCTATACTTAACTACTGAGAAAAAGGACAAACTTTAAGTTTGCAACATGATGTAAACTGTTGACCAACTTTCCTATATTTATCCTCCATAGACCTTTTCAGAGCAGACAACCCTTCCACTACAGACACGTCAAACTATCTGCTGCAGAGAAGAAATTCCTCATATGTGTAGATATATACTTTTTCTTTGGGACTGTGAGGTCACTGGATCGATTCCCCTCTATGCCCATGCCTGAGGTGCCTTGAGCAAGCCCATAAAACCCTCAAACTGCTCCTTGGGCGCCTTGCATGGCTGTTCACTGCTTCATTTGCATTGGTTAAACAAAGAGAGCAAATTCCCTCTAAGTGTATAGATGGCAAAAGAAGCCAATTTGAAAGTGTAAATACAGTTTTATATAAATAGTAATACATAATACTTTGTGCAAGTAGTACCGTCACTGCAAATTCATTACGGTGAAAACTGAAGCTACACCTCACCCCCACATTTCATCATTTCATATCGTCACTTCAGTGTTTTTTTACAGTTGAACATGAGAGGAAGATGTAAAGAGGCAATGCTGTGGGTGTCAACTGCTAACAAGCAGCCACTAAGAGAAAACACAACACCATTTGTTTTCCCTATTTTTTTCCAAAGGATGTCCGGCCCTTGCAACTGCGTGCAACGAATCCTGTGTTTTTTCTTGCTCATGCACTTTAGTTTAGAGTTGCACGTATTGTGGGCCAGATTTTTTTTTTATGTAGCTGGTCTTTCCGAGCCACTTTGTAGCTTTGTTGCTCATAGAGTGAACAAAGCAGCCATGCTAGCAGCTCTGCACAGCTGCACTCAGACACACTGGAGCTAAATGCTAATGGGATCGTGCTACCATGCCCTAATAGCAATGCTAACATGCTGATGTTCAGCAGGCTAATTTCCTCCAACCATTAAGGAAACAAGGCTATACCTTGTAAACCTATAAACGTATTCTTGCAAAGTAAACCAATGGACAAATCCTAAATATCTAACATGAAATTGAACACATTAAAGTGACAATAATCTTACAAATGTACTGTAGTGATGCACAAAATGTGCTAGAAGTGTATTTTTTCATGTTCCCCAGTACACTGCACATGGGAGAAAACACAACCCTCGCTCTTGAGCTCAAGCCGACAGAAAATCTAGATCTTAGAAAGATAGAGCACCCAGTTCCACCTTACTTAAGATCACAGCAACTCAAAACATACAGTATTCTCAACCACAGCTACCGTTTTACTCCTCATAAGCTGCGCTTTAAATCCAATAACATGAACTCTACACGTACATTTTAAGGCCTTCACCAGGGAAGCCTTCCTGTTTGTTTTGCATTTAGATCACAGAGTGCACATTTAAAATTAAATCTTGAGCAAAGATCCATATTTTCTGCTCACAGATTCTTATCATAATGCCATATATCAAAGGCAACATGCTAGCTTGTAATAACGCAGCCCGAGCCCCAAGCCAGGCTGCCAGGGAGACAAATGAGAAAGTAAAGAGTTTGAATGTGCAGATGAATGATCCTGATTATTGCCCAGGACTGTAATAAAACACTATGTCAACTCTAATGCTGTTTCCATTTCATTGCTCTGCCAACGGAGTTGCTCCTTAGCTTGTCTGAGCGCTCAGATTAGATTTTAAAAGAAACAACTGGACGCTGGTTTCATTTATTACCAAAAAAAAGTTGAGCTGGACGAGCGGAGATGTCACATCGAGTGGTTTTTGACAAAACTATTGGAAAGTGAAGTGATACTAAAAAGAGAAAACATGGTCCTGATGCAGGTTAAAATATCATTTCCATGGAAACACTGCTTAAAGACATACTTGAGGACTGAATAGGTGTTATCAGTGAGACAACAATTAGTTTTTACTATGCTGAGGCCTAATTTGAACTCTAATATTTGAATCCTGTGTACACTATAATGTTCTTTCATAGGTACAAATAACACACCTGTAATATCTGTGCGTGCTGTAGTTTGTTTTTTAGTTATTACCCTGTCATAATTTTAAACACCATCATCCATCAGGGTGAAATTTGAAGACAGTTTCCAGGCTGATTCAGATTGTCCGATGATTTATGTGATTAAAAAGACAAGCCATAACTCACAGGGAACACAGTAATACAACATATTCATACGTGATTCCCTAAATGCCTCCATGTTGTTCGTTTTCTTGGCAATTCCCCGGGTTTCGTTGATGCTGACATCACACACGGCACACGTTTCAGTGCGCAATGCCACACAGACACCAGCACCGTTCTGTCAAACTGTTAGCCTTCTGTCAGGCTTTGATTTGATGCAATAGGGCTTTTTCAGCCTCCGTCGAGATTTCATATCCCCCCAAACTTCATTCAACTCCAAATATCACTTGTTTAAGGTATCGAGGAATTTCACTTTTTGTCAGTTTAAATCCTGCTCCTTTTCTGCACTTAATCCCAAGTGTGCCCGTGGTTCTTCCCTTTCATATTGATTTTAAGCTGAGCAACTGAAAAGGTCTTTATGGAAGCGGCGTATGGTGGGAAGCCAAGTTGGTTCCCATTCGTAGAAAGCTTTTGAAGCGCAAAGAGAGGCTGCCTTGAAGAAGCCGGGGTTGTTGAGTTGAGCGTTCGTGGAGGCTTGCGCCCGAGGCCATTCCTGTGAACGGCTCTCATCTCTGGCTTCCACAGAGAGAAGGGCTGACGGAAAGCTTCCAGGTGACAACTATAGGGGGGTGGCAAAGAGAGACAGAAAGACCTAGAGTCTCACCCACTGAGACTTCTCCCTCCAACCATCCTTCAATTTACTACTGAATTCACCATATAAGTGGCTGGATTTTACATCCAGCATGTAAATGTCCATATTCATAACTATGAGTACAGGGTCTTATAGTTGAAAAGGAATGTTTTTTTAAAAAAAACACACACATAAAATAAGAAATAGTACATTTGCCACGCCCATCGTCAGTTTTCCTGACACTTATCTGGAGTCAGGCTGATTATTCAGACATCCTTCTCTCCAGCAAAATTTTAGCTCCTCCTGCGGGATACCAAGGCGTCCCCAGACCAGATGTGATTTATAATCTCTCCAGTGTTCTGGGTTTAGCCAAAGGTCTAGACAAAAGCCTCCAGGGTGAATTCTGATTAGATGTCCGGACCTCAAATGGCTCCTTTAGATGCAGAAGGGGAGCTGCTTTACTCTAGACGAGATTCCTCCAGACGTTTGAGCTCCTTACCCTATGTCCTACGTCTAAAGGTGAGTGTAACCACTCTATTTGAGAACTTCGCCGCCTAAACGTCATGACATGGATTCAGTGGCACATCAAAAGCCTTGTTCAGCTCCATCTTCACGACAGTGGTGGTCCTGAACAACACAAATTCCTGGCACACCAGTCCACCTTTCAGTTTATCCCATGTATTTTACCCTCACTCAAAATACTGAGGCTGATCCTGGGGTGCTTTCTCACTTCAAGACCTGCTCTCTGTATGCCTTCACACAACTGGACAATGTCGACAATGTGAATCCCACCATGACCGAATGCACAAGCAGTGAGACTACCGTGCGCAGTATGTCTGATAGTCGTGGCTCACAGTCAGACCAGTTTGTTAGGCCCAGACGCACTTCTTCGTTTTCAAGTTTTACACCTACAGGTTCAGGTTTTTGCACTGTCTGCAGCATGTTTATATTAACGCAGTGCATTTGAGAACCTGTCGTCAACAGGTTCTACGTGCACTCTGCACAGTTCAACACCAGTTGTGCCACATCAATAGTCATGTTTCCGAATTGTTCTCAAAAAAATTATTTGGTGCGTCTTCATCAAATGTTCTAGAGCAAATAAACTAGGCTGTGTAGTGTTATTAAAGGTGGAATAGGCTATGTACACATGTCAGCAACAAACAGAGTAGAAGACGTAGGAGTCGTAAACCAAAAACAAAGCCACATCTCAAAGAAGAAAAACTAAAAGGAACAAAACCAGTCACTTTTTTGCTATTAAGAGAGAATAACTGGGTTTCAAGATTATTTTATTTTCGACAGGCCAAGTTTAATTCTTTCAGCATTGACCATGTTTCATGCTAACCAGAGACGAAGACAAAGACTTCCAATGATTCTAATACAGTCAGGAAAAAACACATGATAATGGGTATCATGGCAGAGAAAGAGTCTTGTGAATTGAATGTTTGAAAGAACAGCTGTTTCCACCTTGCATTAAGTGCATTAACTCCATTGTGAAAAAGGTCAAAACCATCGGAAGTGAGCGTAAAAGCGTTTTTGCACGTAAGTTAATGTTTCTCGAGAGTTTTGCCAGGCCTGCTTAAATGCAATAATTCAAAATCACTAAGGCCCCATTACAGTGAACATCCGTGTTCTTATAGCACCTCCTCTTCCCTTTACGCCTCCTACAGGAGCACATTCGCCTTCCATTCAAGCATACCACAGCTATTCATTACAATACCTCCGCTCCATGCTGCAGCAAAACGTAGATGATCTTTTTAAAAGGTGAGACAGTGTAGTCGTAGTATTATTAGTAGTAGTAGGGGTAGTAGCATTTCTGCAGGTGACGCATGTCTCTTGAGACATGGCAAAGGTGTGTATTTCTCATTAACAAGCGAGACTGCAATTGTTCACAGATTAATCGAAGAGAAAACAAGCCAGCCCAAGTATACCTGCCCCTGTTAGCAGCCGTGACAGGATATATCCAGCGGCCTTGACTTTAATCACTGCTGCATCTTTTCTCACTTACACACGTGTGTTGTTTTAACTCTATGCCAACAGCTGCACACAGCTATCTCCCGCACATTAAACTGCTTTCTTTAAACGGCTATTAGGCGTACGGCTGTTTAAAGCTCCTCCTACGTCCAGAAAGAGCAATTTACATAAAGCAAAGGAAAGCACGGGTGGAGTGTAATCTGCCGTCTACCTGGCTGTGGAACGTGCTGTTGTTCGAAAAGCCATACAGTATTTTTATTTATGCATCTTGGGTTTGAACTCTCTCGGTGCTGCGGTTTCTCTGAGTTGAACTGGAAGCTGTGAATTTCCCCAAGGTGTGGATGTGAGTGTGAATGTGAATGTTTGTGTTAGAGCTGTGATGGGGTTCTGATTTGTCCGGGGTGTTTCCCTTATATCCACCCAGTGCAAGCTGGGACAGGCTGACCCTGAGAATATGTTGTTGCTAAGAAAAAAAAAAAAGAAAAAAAAAGGGATGGTTGTAATGGAAATGCAGTGTAGACAACAAGACGCCTGGTGTTGGTCTCTACCTCAGCCTGGTTCTCTAAAGTACATATCGAACTATTTATATAGAAAAATATAATAATAACACAATTGCACAAAATGAACTATCACTGTGTAAACTCCTAAATATGTGCAACATGGGTTTGCGGTCCTTTTACCACAAAATACACCGATCAGACATAATATTATGACCACCTTCCTAATATTGTGTAGGTCTCTCTTTGTGCCTCCAAAACGGTTCATCATAGAATGGACATGGACCTTCTGAGGGTGTCCTGTGGTGTCTGGCAGACAGAATGTTGTTAGGGGGGCCTTTGGGTGCTATGGGTTGAGGAGAGGGGCTCACCCAATACCTGATAAGTTCAGGATCTAGTGAATTTGGAGGCCAGGTCAACACCTTGTCCTATTCTTTTTCCTAAAGAGTTTTTATGTGCGTGCGTGTGTCAGGCTCCATCCTGCTGGGGATGGCTGCTGCCATCAAGGAGTGTCATTGCTATGGGGTGGGGGTGCCTGGTCTGGTCTAGGTGGGTGCTACATCTCTAAGTAACATCCACATGAATGAATGCCAGGTCCATAAGTTTCTCAGCAGAACACTGAATTGTCACAAAATGGTCATAATGTTGTGGCTGATCAGTGTATGCCAAATTTATTTTACATTTTGTTATGTAAGCAAAAAGTAAAGTATGGTTTTGTAACTTTAAATTAAAAAATTACCATCATAAAACGTTTTAGTATTTAATTAAATCTATTATATTAAATATATTTTGCAAAAGATGACTTAGAAAAACAGATAATGAAAAAGGAAATGAAATACTACGCAAACACAGCATTCAGATCTACTGTTGGAAGGTCTCCATTCCTCTGCTGTATATTCATTAAAGCAAAAGAACACGGAACAAACTCGTAGTAGTTGTTATAATTTTATTATACTTTGGATAGAAACTATTAAATTATGTAACTGTTTAAGAGTTTTATATAACAGTGTCTGTTAATGTTACAGTATACAGTATGGTCTGAACGTCAACACAGAAAACTCATCCGTTTAATTCCCACATAACTCTCCCTCTGGCTTCAGTCCAGCCTGCCGTAAATTCTGCTGTTGTCAGTGACTGTCTATAGGAGCTGATCTTTAGATTGTAAGCATGCAAAGAATCAGGTTGGGAAGGATCCATAGTTTCCATTAAGAGTAATTTCTTGTCCGATCACTTGCTGAGTAAACATGCAATCCTTCCAAGTAGCCCATTATGAACAAAGACAACGCCAAACTGTATAAAATCCATTCATCTATGTTGATGAATTTAGAGCAATTTATTTTTAATGGCTTCAAAAATGCATAGAGTGGATTTTATTATTAAAACGCTTATAGCAATGTTTCTAGCAATGCTACACAGTTAGGTTTTAGTGGATGACCACAGGATTGTTTCATTTTGTCAAAAGTTTATTGTAATGATTCTGGAAAATGTGCATCTACATTTACCATTATTACCATACTGTTTTATAATACTGGCTTTAAAATAATGTCAAATAAGATGGAAAATGTACTCAAAATATTAGATTTACACATGTACTGTACAAATGAAGTGTTAATTTAATAAATATAGACACCTATGAAGATGCACTCAATGCATTAGAATATCAAAATATAGTACTATAGTATTAGTATTATAGTGTTTGTGCAAAGTCCTGTGATATGGGACCTATATGGTATAAAGTGGTGGGCTTGGGAGTGTAATGTTTCAATAGTGTGTTCTCTTTGCCTGTTAATGCATAGTTGTGGATATAATAAAGATTTTATTTACAATATATTCAAGTTTTAAGTTGATCCGAATGATCTGGTTAAAGAATGTAAAGGTGAACCTTCAGCCAGGGTTCATACCGTCATTTAAAAACATGACTGATTCTCAAAAGTCTGTTGGATAAAACAATAATGACTTTTCACATATTTGTCCTACTTGTTAGTCTAGAAGCCCTCCTAAGCCTGTTGGTGTCACCCATGTTGAGTAATCTGAGGCCAGTTTTTAAGAACATCCAGCCCGTGTGGATGAAACACAGATGATTAAAACAGTCCGAGATGCATCGACAAAGGGAAATGTTGCAGTAAAGCTCGTGTCAGTGCACCACAGTCCTCTGACAAAGGGTTTGTGTACAAATCGGTTTGTAATGACCTTATTTATGACTATTTTGATGTCAGTGCCAAATGTTTTTGCAGCCAATTACTGATGCAATTACTGCGTTCAGCGAACTCACCCTTGTATTTGTCACATTCTGCATAACTTCACTGAACATGCCACCATATTTACATTTACATAACCTGAACGTAAATCATTTGATCAAGAGTTGTGCGCCAAACTGTAAAATTCCTCACAACAGATTTGCCTTCTCACTACAGAGCTGAATTATAAAGCCGTGGTTGGTTTCCACCATTAATGTCATAGCTGATTGGTCGTCGGCTATTTGGTCTAATGGTTGCGTGACATGGTTTATGCCCCTTAATTATAGCTAGATTATTGCCTGCCTCTGCTCTTCTGGAGAAAGCCAGGGGTGGGGATGAGCGCTGTCAGCTCTTTCTGCCCCAAGTCTCTGAATCGCAGCTTCATTGGTTGTTAAGTGTAACATATGGAAAGCCTCGCCCCACCCATGCACTTCTGCCAGTTGAGTAACCAAGCTATTCTCAGAAGCTCAAGAGTGTGGCTGCCCGTCACAGTAAACCATGTATTGTTGTGTATAAAAAGAAAGACTTTCAGAGCAGCACGTGCCCTTATGAGGATATCACATAGTGAAACAATGATCCAAGGGTCTGTTCAATGGTTTTTAGAGTTGTTTTTTTTTTAAATTGCAAAAATGTTATGTTTGCAACTGCACTACACATTATGCTCGGGTATTAGTAAATGCTGTTGTGCGTATTTAATCATTCGGAGGAAAGTTCCGGTGAGACAATAAAAGCCAGATGAATTGCCGGTATTTCCATTTCACAGATATTATATAGCAATTGAACCTTGGCGGAGACAAGGGAGGGGAAAAACAAGATGTGATGCTCCCGGTGGTCAGCTGAAACTGCCAGCAGAGGCCTTGTATGTATTCAAGGTTGATTCCTCTCCTTGGGGACCATTAGTAACAGCCTTTCAGAAGTACTGATTGGAAGGAGCGGCGCTCTGCATATCAACAGGAGGAAGCGCTCCCAGAGGTTGGTAGTCCGCTGGTCGCTTAGGTGTAAAGAAGAGCCGAGGAAGAGGGGTGGCGATAAATGAACAAGCAAAGGGGAGGACATTGAAAGGGATATGGGGAAAAGTATAGGCACTGGATTACCATGGAGGTAGGGTAATTAAGATTAATTTAACTTATGATAAGTAGCTGTGAAGAAGGAGGCAAATAGGTATGCAAATAGGTATGAGAAGGTTCATCTTGACGTTTAAGGAAGAGAGTAAAACTACTGGACAGGGGGTAAAAGTTTGGTGGTTACCAGAAGAGGTTTGAGCCTCTTTAGAGCTAAATCTATGTCTGTGCCCATGTCGCCCATACCTAAATCCATTGGCAAAATGAACGAGTTTCACAGCAGATAATGCATTATTTAGAGGCTGCATCTCGGTACCCCAGTCACTCCCACTATATGGATATACGCTGATCAAATTATCTCCTGAACGAGTACAAATGACACAAAAGTTATATGGGTGAGTAAACAATCATATTTTATGCTAGAAATGAGGTCCAGGTTGTAAAAAACAGTAGTTCCCCTTTAAGGGTGTGACATGGAGATACCATCACAGGTCACGTGATGTCTGCCTAGACTTCAACCCGTCCACATCAGCTGCACATCTGGAGAAACCACTCTTCCGCAATCCTAGGGCTTTCGTCACCGAGATTTCTTCCAGCCATACATGCTGTCATCCGAACAAAATACACTCACCGCACTTAACAGATGCAGGGTGTAGGGGTTGCATTAAAATTCCTTAATGAAGTACATGTTTAAGCGAAGGTTTGCATTTCAGCATACAATAGTATTAAATGTACTCATATGGCAGTGTTGAAACAGTGAACAGTTTCACGATATTTAGACATTTTCTTTCTCCAATCCTTCAGTATTCATACTTTTAATGAAGTGGCTCTGATATGTTCCTCCAGTAGCACTAACTATTTGATCACCGTGTCTGAGGCGCTGCATTAAATCAGTAGAGAGAGAGAGGACAGAAGCACAAATACGTGCCTCGGTTTTATCGTTCAGATAACACGCTATTACCTGGTCATTAAGATGTGTTCGGCTGAAGCTTTCTGCGGCATCAAAATGAGAAAGAGCAAAGAGCTGCAAGGCAACCTTTAGTTCAGCGTCAAAAAGAGAAAAAAAAAAGAATACATGGAGAGATGTAACCTAATGAAGACATCCACAGCCGGAGACCTGCACTGCTTTGCCGTGTCACAGCAAAACGGTGAAATATCACCACAGCAGGAGAAAAGTGAATCAAACAACACACACTGCAAACCCAGAGAAGAAAGAGTTTGGAGTGTATTTGGTCCATCGATCAACACCGTCTCTCTCTTCCAGTCGGGGCAGGCGGGAAAACCATCAGTCACATTTTTAAACAATAGTCTCTCCATCATTGTCATCCGGTGCCCGCGGAATAACTTTCAACCTCAAATGTCTAGAGGGAAATCGGTGGAGGGTGCTGGATTTTGGGGTCAATCTTAGAAAATTACTGGACGGGCTTGTCCTGGAGGTTTTACTTCAAGAAACCGGTCCCTCGGTCCCCCCGCTGTGTGAAGTAAAATTCTGAGACGCCGGGGTAACTATAACAGCCGGCACAAAGAGAGCGTCAACATATTGATGGCGCGGTGGCTCGCTAGAAAGCATTGACTCGAAGAGTGTGAAAACTTCTATGTGAAAAGAGCCTTCTATAAAAGTGCCATGAGTCATCGAGGTTATCTCATTGCTTTCTGTCTGCGCAAACACTTCTGTCTGGGGCAGAGAGAAGAATACACATGGCACAGGCAGCTCCTTTATGGTGTATTTAGAGAATATCCAGCTATTCCCTCCCACAACCATTACTTTCCAATAACATAGAAAATATGTGGTTGTACTATCCCATCTCCCTCAGGAGCAGAAACTTTGTGCCTTAACTCTCACCAGGTAAAAAGTGGGAGAAACTCGCACTGATGCAGTAAAACCTGCGACAGACTGCACACTTTGTCTAGCTACATCCATTATGCAAAGCGCTGAATATTTTCAGAAAGTCAGGACTAGATTTGCTGGCAGAGGAAGCACAAGAAAGCTGTAAGACACACAACAAATATCAAACTGGGGGAGGTAAGGTGTATGGCAAAAGACTAATCCTGTGGCCTCAGCACCCAATCTGTATTGTAAAGCAACTTCTACATCTCAGTATAACGCCGATGCCTTCCAAACTTTTATAAAAGTTCTTGTAGGAGGCAATAACCACTGGTTTTCGACTGTTGGCATTTAATCTCCTAAATCACAGAGAATGTTGGTGTGAAAATGAAATCTAAACAGACTAAACCTTGGATCATAGAACAAGTTTAATTATTTCACACTGATACAACAGAGGTCAAAACAATATAAAGTGAAGGTCAAGTGATTTTGTTGTTTTTCTCTTTTGCATCAAAGAGGGCAGATCTGAACACGGACGATGCATCAGAACATGAAGTAGTAAAGCAGTGAGACTACCAGCTTCCAACATACACCGATCAGACATAACATTATGACCACCAACCTAATATTGTGTAGGTCTCCCTTGTGCCTCCAAATCAGTTGTGTCTCATCAGAGAATGGACATGGGCCTTCTGAGGGTGTCCTGTGGTGGCTGGAAACAGAATGTTGTTAGTGGGGGTCCTTAGGGTCCTATGGGTTGAGGGGAGGGGCCTCTGTGGATCATCCTACAGACACTTGATCAGTTTGGGATCTAGTGAATTTGGAGGCCAGGTCAACAACTTGTCATGTTCTTCATGTTTTTTTAGTTGTTCCTAAATTGTTGTTGTGTGTGTGTGTCAGGCTGCATCCTGCTGGGGATGGCTGCTGCCATCAAGGAGTGTCATTGCTATGGGGTGGGGGTGTCTGGTCTGGTCTAGGTGGGTGTGTAAGTAACATCCACATGAAGATGGTCAATGTTATTTACTGGTTTTAATGCTGTGGCTGATCAGTGTACAGCAGATATGGTTAGGTGGTAGAACAAGTCTGCCCAAGTAGTTTTTTTTTTTTTTTTTTAACCAGGCTGTAAACATATATTTTCTTTATAAGGACCGACTCGCTTTTTGAAACTACCTTCAAGTGGTACTTCTGTGTTGAGGCATTTCCACCCTGGAGGTTGCTGCTTCATGGAGACCAAGGACAAAAACCAGGGAACTTCAATTCAAGCTTCATCAGCCATTTCTCGTGTCATCCATTAATATCGTGATTGATAAAAGTCATTTTGGATTCTGTGATTCTATTGGTTGAACAACCAATCCTCACTCGCCACAGCTCAGAACCTTGAAGCAGCTAAAGTCCCAAATCCTCCACAGGCACCAAGTTAAAGAGACACCCACCGCTCTCCCTCAGCACCACTGGACACAGCAAAGGGAGGGTGGCTGACAGCCCAGAATTAATTGACATGCCTCCGAGAGGTTGTTCTCTAATAACATATTGATCCTCCAGGCCTGATATGCAAAGCATCTGCCAGCGAGTGTCGCTGGCGAGGTGAGACAAATGCCCTCGGAACACCCTCGGCCAAGCTGTGTTGATTAAAGGAGGTATTAGGAGCCATGATCACATAGAACCGGCGTTTAAGGTGTTGCGCATTGAACCACGTCAAAACCAGTCCTCATTAGCAGGTAGCATGTTCCACAAACAAGAAAGGCTGTGGACGAGTCACATTAAACTCTCAGATATTACTAGAACTCAATTAAAGACTCCAGTTTTATCTGAGGCACGTAGAAATGCACACATTCAACCTTTAAATACATGTGCAGAGCTCAAATAATTGTCCAAAAGATCCAAATATTTACTGCATTATTATTTGAGTTTCTTCCCCAAGACACTTTCTTTCCACCTGCCCCAAGGGACTGCCCCTAAGTGGTCCATGAAAACTGGTACTGACAGGGACATTCGTTACCAGAGCAAGTTCAGACCAGACAAGACACTTTACTTTAAATGAAACCAAGGTTGTTGTGGGAGAGCATTCACAAAAGATTGAGAGAGACTGCTTTTGTAAATCCGTCTGCCATGGCATTGCCCAAATATGGCAGCAACATCATTTATTAAGGAAATAATCTTTTACATGCTTTAAAATAGTTTAGGATAAATTTTGAAGAAATTGAAGAGAGATGTCTCAGTATAATAAAGGGTTCTTCACATGCCTCACTCTCTAAGCAGATGGAAAAGGTGCTTCACAGAGTAGGACAGAGTGGAAAAATAAAAGCAGTCTCTGAAGAAGACCATGGGTTTCTTAACATGCTGCTCTACATTAGCCTTCAGTTAGCAGCCAGACATCTAAATGATTGACCTCCATTCGGAAGCAGCTGCTTTTTATATGTGGAGAGAGTGAAGCATGTCTGGGTTTGTAATTTTTTCAGCATTTTTTATTTGAGGAGACATTTATGATTATTTGAAGACTTCCTTATCACCTTAGTTGCATCCTAGTTAAATACAGCTCTGTCAAATAAAAATAAAAAATTGAGCGAAGGTGCACAGCATAAAAGTACAGAAAGAAATAGTGTCGATAAAAAAAATATATATAGTTTTGGGCGCTTCAGGTTTTTGATTTTAAGTTTTATAAATTCATATAAAAGCATTTTTTTTTTATCCTTAAGACAGAAAATCCTTCTCAGAAAATCAAGTGCATTGAAATGGAAGGGCGCGTTATATCAGTTATATTTTCTATTGCTCTATATGAAAGAGTCATAGTAGAGTCACAGCACTGAAAAAGGCAGAGAATGTTCTGGGCCAATTTATAAGAATGGATAAAACACTAGTAAGTGCCAATACCAGGCATTATTTGACACTATAACACCACCGGTTTGTAAAGATATAACAAATTCCCAGATCACCAAACCATCATTTCTAGCATGTGATCTACTCTCAGACCTATAGTACAGTAAAACATGAAAGGTAACGTTCATATCTGGCATTAAAATGCACTGAGGACACACAGAGATCAGATCAGTCTGACAACCAATGGAAGTGATTAGAGCAGCTTTTTGGCAGTCCAACAGAAAAACAGCGGTATATCACTGTGGGTATGGATGCTTGACGGGTTGCTTATTGCAGGTGAGATGGCAACAGCAAAATGGCGATTGATTGTTTTGGGAGATTATTATTTGCACAGTATTTTTCTGCACCCCAAAGGATGTAGGTGTTTATTTGCAAATAGAGTGCAGAACTGAGATCTGATCACAAGTGGTAACCCTAACCCCTTAATGACACATGTTTTAGACTCACTCTAATGCCAGGTGTTAAGTGACATGCTGAGAGCTTTCCGCCTGTGATCGAACGTCAGTATCAATACCGGGGATGAACAGGGCCTATTAAAGCCTCCTATGTCCAGTCAATATCCCATCTATTTAACAAATATTAAAATGATCAAATATATTGTTCAATCATTTAGAAAATTAGATTTAAGTCCATAAGAAATAACCAAAGGTGGCACAGTGATGTGGTGGTTAGCACTGATGCTTCACAGCAAGAAGGTTCTGGGTTTGAATCATAGACTGTATATAAATATGGACAACGTGTCTCCACTTCCTTGCATTGGCTAAACTGACGGTATTTTCTTAGGGACACGGGAGCGCCATCTTGCGACTTTGGAGCCAGAGTCTGTGCAATACGGTCCGAGAGTGGAGCCACGCGATGTCACGATAACCATGACCCGACCACACTTCCTCTAGACTCACTTGCGTTTTCCTTTAATTACGCTTTGCTCTACCTCCTCTAGTTACAAGGTAATGTTGGATTATACACTGTACTTATCTTTAAAAATTGTTTTTACTACTCTCACGGTCTCATGGGACCGCTTTAAGGAGCGGTTGGCATGGAACCTTGTGGTCGCCGATATGTCACATCCTGTTTCTATAGCGTCAAATAATGAACTAAAACAAAACTTATCCAAAAAAATTGACACTTGAACATAAATCAATATTTTATCGCCTACTTAAGATGACAGAAACCATCATTGAAAACAATTATTTGACATGTATTTTAGTGTTTTTATTCAGCCCATCCCATCCGCTAACATGGAGGAGGCGGAGCTTACAACCTATGCTGCAGCCAGCCACCAGGGGGAGCTCTACTTGCTTTGGCTTCACTTACAAGGAACTGTTCTGCCATCCATCTTTATACAGTCTATGGTTTGAATCCATTGGCCGACTGGGGCCTTTCTGTGTGGAGTTTGCATGTTCTCCCTGTGTCTCCTCTCCAGAGGACAAGCGGTTACAGAAAACAAATTAAAGAACCTAGACTGAGAAGCAACTCTCTAAACAAAACATTTCTTCATTCTCATATGTATATATATATATATATACGTATACATACATATATATATACATATACATATACATATATATATATATACACATATATATATATATACGTATACATACATATATATATATACATATACATATACACATATATATATATACATATACATATATATATATACATATATATATATACATATACATATATACATATATATATATACATATACATATACATATACACATATATATATATATATATACATATACATATACATATACATATATATATACATATACATATACATATATATATATATACATATACATATACATATATATATATATACATATACATATACATATATATATACATATACATATACATATACATATATATATACATATACATATACATATACATATACATATATATATACATATACATATACATATACATATATATATATATATATATATATATATATATATATATATATATATATATATATATA
>JASGAT010385925.1:1107-25845 GCA_030220025.1 Chelon auratus | reverse complement strand
AAAAAAAAAAGAGAGCTCAGTTGGTTTATTTCTAATTGATTTCAGTATTCCTTAACTTCCCTTTTCAAACCTGCAACACAGAGTATATTTAAAGAAGGATGGGATAGATTTTGAACTGCTCGCCGCTGGTGCTGGCCAGGATGAATAACATCCTTGGAAATGCCTTTTAAAACATGTTTACAAAAACAGCTTTGAGGTGACTGGCTTTCATTTGAATCCGGTAGGTGGAGGGTTACTTACATACATACAAGAGGCTAAGTGTACTTCAGGCGCAGAGATGTTTGCAGCTGGATGTTTTGCTCAAGAGCTGAATATTGGCAATGTGTTTGTGTACCACTAAAGAAGGATTCACATCTAACATAATTAGAAATACACAATTATAGTTTTCCCCGTTGCGAACAGCTAACGGCGCCTCAAAATGTGTGCTCTGACCCCAACAAATGTTACTCATGCAGCCTCCGCATGCATCCTTTTCATGAGAAAAGTCTGCCATTTTAAAAAAATTAGTTCTGACGTGTTTGCGTGACTTTTTCAGAAATGTGTCTAAGGTAAATGCCAATATTCCCGTTGCTTTCACCTCTTTCATTATGACTGTCAACTTATAGTTACCACTTGAACACCTTTCATTTTGTGTGCATGACTTCCCACGTGGTGACCACAAGCTCACAAGCAGTACTGTCACTTCCAGAGTAAAATGCGTCTAAAGCTACTTGTCATTCCAAGTAAGACTGTAGCAGCTACATTTCATTTGTAGAAGTAAATATGTTTTTTATTATTATTATTATTTAATTTTATAATGTCTCACTTATACATTGTATAAAACTATTACTGTTACACATTTATGTTGGCATTTAGCAGTCACCTGTGGTGCTCCATTGAAAGTCTATCATATTTTAACTTTCGATTGTCATAGATGAGAGTTTATGTAGAGGCCAAAACTGCATACTGTATCCCTAGTACTTGCACTTTATGTTTTATTAAACTACAATGAACATGAAGTGTGTGTTTTTATTTCAGCATGGATTTGTCCCTTAACAAAGAGTTGGTGTTAAATGAAGGAAAAATGACACGATGTAGCAGTGACAAACATGCTGTAATTTCACGAAATGCAAATACAGTAACTGGTACTATACGTGAGAAGCTACGCAGACACATGTGACGCAGACACAAATCAAGAGACTGTGGTCGTGAGTCATGGTACTCAGTTCTTTGATGGTACCTATCTCCCGTCATGTGAGCCTTTGTCACTGTGGTTTGACGCCGGGGAGTATGCGCAGTGGCTCTCTGCAGCATTACTTTTATCACAACAAAGTGGGGGGAAATGAACTGTTTAAGTGGTGGGAAACAAGACAGCGTACTATCAGGAAACTTCTCTGTAATTTCCTGGCTTCTTGAACCGACTTTAAACTGGAATAAAGCGGCTAACACCGTGCACTGTTGTTTTGATATGAAAAACAAAGCGCAGGTGGAAAGCTTGTGACGTCTCAATAACTCAACATGACTCCAACAGGGGACTTAAAGGCAACATAAGATCAGTTGTCATGACATAACATAAGCAGTCTATCCTACATGCAATTTCCCTCATCTTGTTTTAAAGGGGATAACCCCCAAATATTGCAATTTGACTCCATGTTGCATTAACCCTAACCCCGACGGCCGTCTGCTATTCTCTTGACTAAACCGGGGATTAACTCAGCCCCATGTCTATGTGTCAACACATGTTATACACCATTGGAAAGCTTAATTCAGGATACAATCATAACCGCAGGCTCTGTAAACATTTATGACAGATTAGTCGCAAACATAAAAATTTATCTATTCACCTATTGGGTGTTTTCCAAAAGCAAATAAAACTCCCCAAGAAAATGGTCCTGTCATATCGCTAAGTGTCCAGTAAATGTTATCTAATAAAACAGTCAGTTTTATTTATTTTATTTTATTTGCTGCAAAGTTTCACAATTTCCGTTTCAAAGATCAAAGTTTCCACATATTCTTGATCATAACTTCAGTTAGCTTGAATGTATTAGCCACAACATGATACTAAAACAGCTCTGAGTGCTGGACTTTGGACTGACACCTCACGTGACCCAATGGATGACTGTTTACCATGTCTTTGGCACACATTTGGCACGCCTGGTGCAATCTTGGGGAGGGGACACGTAGAGCACTAATTTTCTGTAGTATTATTGTAAAATTTGAAATGGGACTAGGTAAGACTTCAGGCTGTGGTCACATTGTGTTTTCCAGTCCATACCACCAAGCTACAGTCAATTTGAAGGCAAATATTAAAGAAAATTAAGCAGACATAAAAGCCTATTTTTTCAGTGCATTCAAACACGCATTAGTGAGTGCCAGTAGCACTTAGAAAGATTCTGAGAGTTGGGAAGAGAATTCAGAGTGTTAGCTTCCAAAAGAGGCCAAAAACAAATGGCTCAAGAGCGGCTTTAATTTTACTTTGGGTATGCCTTTTTTTTTAGGATTTCAAGGGGTTAAATACAACTGCACATTATTGTGCTCAAATTTGTGCCAGGTGTTTAACAGATGACGCTTCAAAATGCAACTAAATTACAAGAAATAATAACAATAACGTGTTATTGAATAACTGGTTTTAAGTTATGTGTTGGTATCAATAACTGCATGTAAAAGTTCACAAAACCTGTATGATTCCACCCAGAGTTTTCTTGAAGAGCAGTTTTGAATCACAACATGGGTGCTACCGGCTGTCGCCATCCTGGATGTCCCTGACTCCTCCTAAAGTGCCATTTGTACTCCAGCGACTTACAAGCCACACTAGGCAGCGACTGGCCAGCTGTGTTGACTTAACGCAACGACGAGTGAAACTGAGCGGCTCATGTTGGAGTTAAAGACAATAAATGTGGATCAGCAGTAACTTTCACTGACATCACTGCAGCACTGAGTATGTCACAACAACGTGACGCAGGACTGTAAATTCAGCTCGACTCCTCCGGCTAATTTGAAAAGAGGTTGGGCCTGATAGGAGCAGAGGTGGGCAAGTTACGTCAAGGCAGACGGCTAGCAACTTGTAAGGCCCAACCCTTGTTTAAACACAATTAATTCTTAGTAGTAAACGGGTTATGAGCGACATGAAACTTCACACTCCTGTACTGTTGCCATGAATGGGAAAAAAGCTCCAGCCAGTAAACATACTAATTTCATGATTGTGGTGCATGTAGAAAAAGATGTCCAGATGCCTTTGTTTAAGCTTTGTTGTTAGGATTCTGGCAATTTAATGTGGGTTTTGTATTGGCTGGATTTTGAAAGCAGCCCCAAGTGGTCATTTGAGGAACTGCAGATAATTAGCACCAAATATAGATAGATAGATTTATTGGAAACTCAGAGCTGATTCTGAATACTCCCAGTACAATGAGAGGAAAAGAGAAGTAAACGAGGGATAGTATCTATACCTGCAAATTCTACCTGTGTTTCGGAGAGTGTATTATGTTATTTTATCAGTATGGTGTGTCAACATTTGCACAGCGTACTTGCCTGTTGCAATGGGGAAAGCACCTGTCTCCCTCTGTGGCACAGTTGTTGCAATCACTGCAATTTGTCAGCAAGTCGATGACCTTTAAAATCCAAGGTTTTTGAGTCATTGGTGAAGACTTATTTCAGGAGCAGTTTGAGGGTTTGTGCGCATGATGACATCATTAGAGAGCCTTAATTTCCCGTCAAGGAGGAGAGAGGAGCGACCTTTGCCCAAGATATCAGCCTCATTCACATGACAGTGCAAGAATCTCAGCCTTGTCTTGCAAAAACATTTCCATTTCACAATAGAATGTTTCCACGCACAGACTTTGACAGATTGGCTCCAATCCAGGCGTATGGTGATGCTCGGGACATTTTCATATTTTCAGTGGAAACGATATCATTTGCAGTATGTGGAGGACACTTTTGAAATGGAGCGATCAGCTCGATTTTACAGCTTGGTTGGCGGCCCAATGGACCAAAACAATACCGTTGCCTGTTGAATGTCACCGCTTTTTTATTTTTTTTATTTTTTGTCCTCCGTAAGAGCAGCTGACTAAGGAGAACAAGGGAACAAGGTGGAAGCAAACACTGAAACAATGACACACAAACTCTGAAGGACAAGTACTGGCAATGATTAAAAAAAAAAAAAAAAAAAAAGGTAGGACTGCGGATGAACATGACTGTCAGTTTCGTCATCAGTTTTGTTGAGTTTCTGATTTAGTCAGGAATTATTAGATAACTAATAACACCAGCATAACCATTGACTTGGTTAAATGTGCATTAATGCATTGACCTTTTTCAGCTTCGATTTTTAGAGTAATGGGGTGAAAGAGCAAAGCTGCTGGAATCCAACCTACCCCACCACCCCACCATAGAGTTGTCACGATAGCAAAATGAGTAACCACGATACTATACCAGACAAAGTATCACGGTTCTGGGTATTATCGCAATACTGCGGCCTTTTTTATAATTATTATTTTTGTGAACTGCAATGTATTTGTACAAGTTATAAATACTTATTAATTCAGGGATGGGCAATCTAAATGATGGAGAGGGCCACAATTTATCATCGACACTACCTGAGGGCTACATAGGACCGCACACTTAACCGGATGTGATAAAACTGCCATTTTAAATATGTTTGTGTGTGTATAATAACCACTTACTGTGATTTTTCATTTATTTTTTAATTGAATTAAAATTTAATTTAATTTGTGCATTTTTACACTAAGAAAGAGTTCAACATTTTCCCTGTATACCAACTCTACCTCACCACTACTAGCAGCCCTTGCAGCTTCAGTATACTTATCGTATTTATCTTTGTGCAACGTGTTGTAGCGGCAACTTAAATTGAAATCTTTCATAGCAGATAGTGTCTCTAAGCAGACTAAGCACATAGGTTTGCCTTTACATTCTGTGAACAGAAAACTTTCTTTCACCTGAAAGACACAATTTTCTCGATCAAGTTTTCTCTTTCCTCCGCTTGCGTGTGTGAGGCGGCGTCTGCATTAGAGGCTTCTCTCCTAGTGGCCGACTGTGCCATTACAACTGATTCAGCGCCGCTGAGGATATGGATTTATAATTTTCAAAAATTAATCTAAGGGCCACGTCGAGTGAGGTCACGGACCGGGCCGCCAGTTGCCCATCCCTGTATTAATTACTTATAAGGTTGAGCAAAATTAGTGGTGCCACTGGCTACGACATGGCAGACTCGCTGCTCGGCCCGGTGCTTCTTGTTTGTTTGCTTTGAGGCAAATTTCTATCGAAGCGGAGCTGCCTTCATGGAGTTTGTTCGTGCCGGCAGAAACACACAAACAGCCAATCAGCTAACAGATGGGCGGACCCAGCATGCGGAAACAACCTATCATATCCCCGGACGTCACCAGTAACAGGCAAACAGCCAATCATTCAGCAGCTGTGTAGTTCGGTTGCAGTAGTTGCAATGTGGGTTTGTTTATAATGGAGTAGCATGCGTTGAGAAGGCAGGAGGAGAGTAGAGCCGGGCGCTATGTAGCGAAAACTGGCACCGGTATATAGTAATCCACGGTAGTACCATTGTGTAGAATTTCTAGTATAGTAGGAACCGTTACGATTTGGCACCGCGGGATACCGTGTTTTACCGTGGGTATTGTGCAACTCTACCCCACCACAGTGAGGGCTAGGGCCTCGGTTTATAGGGAGCCTGCTCAAAAATGTGAGCAGAGAAGTGGTCAAAACTGGACATGCAGTGTTCAAGACGAGAGTGTAGCACCTTCACTCAAGCACCTGAGTATTTTCATTTTTGCTTCATTTTATGGTACTCTACAACATTCACGGGGGAATTTCGGCTACTAGAGAATAGAATACCGTTTACTGTCGTTGCAGTGGACAAGTTGTTCACAGCTCTGCAAGAGGCTCAGTATAAAAGAGTATTGAGTATTAATACAGTATTAAAAAAGAAGAAGGAACAATTGGATTTGAATGTAATGTAATATAAATAAAAAAATATAAATATGGCAGTGGAATAGAAAATATGGCTATGGGATATACAGGACAGCACTGTTCAAACTGTCATCCAGTGTGGATATAGGTCATTTGCATATAGCAGCAGCAGCAGCATGGTTTCTTGGGCTGATTCAGAGCTGTATGTCATGATTTGATCATTTTATGCCAGATATTTCTTCAGACGCTACGCACTTCATACTGTGTGTCGTCAAAACAAATCTCAACTGAGTTATAAGCTGACAAAATATGACTTCTTGTCAATCGATATAATCTTTTTTTTTTTTCTTTTTTTTTCTTGCCCTGACTGACTTTCCGTTGGCGGCTCTGATAAATGGAACATTCCTTTAAGCCTGTCAAGAACCAGCATGAAGGGTCCCAACAGCTGTCTTCATGCTGTGCTCAAACCCGCATAGCACACATTCCTCACTGACTCACAAACTTTGTGTGTGTGTTGTGTGTGTTTTCATCTCTCGACTGCTTTCAGTCTAGTTCTCTTCCAGTTTAGGCATATGTGTGTGTGTGTGTGTGTGTCTGTGGGTGTGTGTGTGGGTGTGTGTGTGTGGGTGTGTGTGCGTTTCTGCTGTCTGTCATATAAACAAGTGGGTGACTCAGACTTGATTATATAATATGATCTGCCCAACTACTCGTTTGACTGCCAGTCAAAACATTCAGTCCATCCTGTTGTGTTTTAACAGTTAGTGTCACCTTATAAAGAGCTGAAGTTCAAATAGAATTGTACTTTATCTTTTTATTTTCTATCAAATTATGCCTTTAAACACAGCGCGGCATCTTCATTGCCTTAACCCACGAGCCAGCATGGAGATAAAAGGACTGTTTTCTCCATGAACCCACGTACACAAACACACACTGGTGCCCGCATCATTTCCTGCCACTAACAGAAAACCTGTTTCACCTGCTGATGTCAGAAGACCTCGCCTTTCTCAAACTTAAGCAATGTCAAGTCACACCCTGGACTCCGTTCACACAAAAACATGCATGCAGAGAGAGTGCAACACATCTGCATAATGCAGCATGTAGGTCTTCAGTGTCAATCAGTGTTTTGATTCAACTTGTTTTCTCTGCACACACCTGTTATTATGCGCTTTGGCTTTTATTGTGTTTGCATTCAGCGTGTGAGTCATTCTTCAACTCAACACGGTTAACATCTTGTAACACACCAGCGGCAAGCAGCACCGTGAAAAATTTCCATTATGTGCCCGGTGTTTTTTTTTTTTTTTCAAACCGATACGTGAGCAGCAGGTTTTGAGTACATGGCAGGCGGCATGCAAGTAAGTGATGAAATCATCACATTTTGACCCAGTTAGACTAACAAAGAAGGTGTTGGCAGTATCAGTGTCTTACTGAAAGATGGAACAAAGCCCATGGCCGAGGCCTGGGGACCTGGGGCTAATTTTGGGATATTTAAAAAAATAAATCTTGACAGGTTTGGCTCTCAGCGACAAAGCCATAAGATGACATGGAAAATTCACAAAGAAATTCTGTAGAAAGAAAAATATAACACTTCAGTGCATGAAAATACTGGAAATAAATTGGAAGTCAACAATCTGAGTCATAAAACAATAAAACTAGGTTTATGATTGACTTGAATTGGTCCTTCACTGGAAAGACTTAACTTGAGCAACACTTTTACAGATGTGCAAAAAAATTCCCGTTGAATCATGCATTTTATTTCACACTAACACTACAATAGCCTCTCTCTCAGGCTTTTTCACTTGAATTAGCTGTTTTTTGTTTTTTTCACAAGGGAGACAGCTGAATAGTGTCAGCGTGGATAATATATTGGGCTGCAGAGAACAATAATGTGTGCTGAAAATACACTTCTCCTGTTCCGCTAGTCTGCAACAATAGCCAGCCTGCGTGAGCCCCGTTTAAGACCTTGCAAATCCATATGAATACATCCGTCTTAATCTATGTGTGGGCTGGATTTACTTATCGTGCTTATTTGCATGTATAAAAGAAGCCGCTGATTTTTTTTTTTTAATCAAATTGTCTGTCAAAGCCTTTGGACACTTCTTGTTTTTATAGAAAGCCTTGCTGATTTATAACGAGGATACGGAATGTGACACATAAACATGATCTTGTGTTTTTTACCCGTCTGTGCGAAAACACACACGCACCACTTTCCCATTACATCTTTACACTTCCATACTGTTTCGCACATTTTACAAGAGAGGCTTTCAAATAGGAAGGGGCGGGCAGCGCGCCTTGTGTGAGGGGGAGACTGTGTGGGAGTCATGGCGACGGCTGCGTGTGCGTCCAGGAGTGCGCGCGCATGCACTCATGTGTGTCAGTCGTGGTGTAGTGGGAAATACAAAGTGTAAGTGAGAGAGAGGAAGAGGCCCGAGGAACTGAACAGAGGACAGAGGAGTTTCAGTGTCTTACCACAGGATTTTCTTTCATTTGTGCCGTTATGTTAGTAAATTTAGAACACCAACGCATATGTGTGTTATGATACTAGATTTCTTCCTCTTTTTCAACTTTCAAGATTAAGATTCTTCACCATAAACGTGAGATATAAAAATTGGCTAATAATGGATGTGTCTAAAATTTATTTAAAGTTCAGTAGGAAGATACCTTGTCCAACACACCTTAAAGGGGAACTACTGTTTTTTAGAACCTGGACATTATTTCTGGCATAAAATACGGTTGTTTACTCACCCATATAACTTTACTGTAATTTGTATGCCTTCGGGAGATAATTAGATCATATCATGTAGTGGGAGTGACTGGGGCACCGAAACACAGCCTCTAAATAACAATTATCCGCCGCGAACCTTGACGGTCGGCCTGTTTACCTGTAATTTGCTACTGCTATGGTTTGTCCACAACCTCAGAGATGGAAAAATATTCAGCCATGTTGCAAAAAAACTAGCAGCAGCAAATTACAGGTAAACAAGCCGAACGTCGCAGGTGCGTGCGACGCTCAGAGACGTCATCATCCAGGTCAGAAGACATCATCCGGGGTCTGTAGGTCAATCTACAGACCCCGGATGATGATAGGTAACTCAGGACTCAACGGGGAATAGCACTAGTGTACAATAATAAAATATTGGTGAAATGAACAAGTTTCGCGGCAGAAAATGCATTATTTAGAGGCTGCGTTTCGGTGCCCCAGTCACTCCCACTACGTGGATATACACAGATCTAAATATCTCCTGAAGGAATACGAATTACACAAAAGTTATATGGGTGAGTTAACGACCGTATTTTATGCCAGAAATGAGGTCCAGGTTGTAAAAAACAGTAGTTCCCCTTTAAGCGCTTACACCAGTCAGCCATAACATTAAAACCACTGACTGGAGAAGTGAATTACATTGACCATCTTGTGACAATACAATGTTCTGCTGGGAAACTTTTGGACCTGGCATTCGCACTGATGTTACTTAGACATGTAGCACCCACTTAGACAAGACCAGGCCCACCCACCCCATAGTAATGACAATCCTTGATGGCAGCAGCCATCCCCAGCAGAATGCAGCCTGACACAGGCACACACAAAAAAAAGCAGTTTAGGAAGAACTAAAAAAAACATGAAAAACAGCACAAGGTGTTGACCTGGCCTCCAAATTCACTAGATTCCAGACTGATCAAGTATCTGTGGGATGATCCACAGAGGCCCCCTTCCCACCACCCATAGGACCCAAAGGCCCCCCCACTAAAAACATTCTGTTACCAGACACCACAGGACACCCTCAGAAGGCCCATGTCCATTATCTGATGAGTCACAACTGTTTTGGAGGCACGAGGGAGACCTACACAATATTAGGAATAATGTTATTAGGTCATAATGTTATGCCTGATTGGCGTATGGGGCATTTTAGTCATTTAATACCACATAAAAAGAAAAATATTCGTGCAATTTTTATGTATAAACTGCTGCTGGTTATTTTGTGATATCAAAACAATACAGGTTGCAAACAACAGGTAACAATTGAATCTAATTAATGATCTTAGAGCTCAGGTGAGTTTAAAACTAATCCACAAAAGCTTCACTAAACAACTTTACCTTTGTTGACGCAATTCCGGGAAAAAAAAAGAAGAAGAAAATGGCAGAGAAAGGAATCATATTAGCAGCTGCTAGTCTGTCAGCCAAATGTGTTGCATATGTGAGCCCTGAAATTAAAAAAACTCTCAAATAAAGAAATATTTTGGCTCTATTCTGTCAGTTCTTGCAAATCACAATTGTAAACCTAGACACATCTGTGAAACTCCCTTCTTTCCCCGTTCTGATGTCACTCTTGCTTTGTGTGTGTGTTGTTCCTGCAGCGCAGCCAAGAACATAGTTTTCCTTTTAAAGAAACAGAGGAGTAAGCGAGAAAGTGCATGGGCAGTGCACTGCCATGGCACACGGACGGAAAGAGTAAAGCCAATAAAGGTTGGGGGAAAAAAATACATAAAAAATTTATCTGCAGAGCCTGGCGTGCACTCAAACCAGGCTGAGAGATAAGAGCGGACAATGAGGCAGCATCAAAGAAGCTGAAGTATGTGATGACGTGGAAGGTGGTTGTAAACACACATCAAACTGCTCATGCTGCAGTCAAGTTGTAAATGGTCCTGAGCGCAATATTTTTGATTGAAGTCCTCGAGTTGCGTGTCCTCATAGACAGTAGGATTTACTGCGCTGCGCTGTCCTAACCTGTGCCGATGGGTGAAAAGTCAAGACTTCTGCTCTGGGTGTCAAGTTGCTTCAAGGCGGACAAAGAAACTATTTAAATTTAAATCCTGCTTTCACTACAGTTTTCATAATGTTTTTTCAAATTAAATTCGTCTTCTTCTTCTTTTACTTGGATGTTTTCCTACGCTTATCTTTACTCTTAAAGGTGCTGCCAGCCCAGGTCTTGAGCTTTCCACCACTGTTAAGCCACAATCTAAGCCATCTCAAAGTTCCCCAGATGAGATTTTAAAGCCAGAAGCAGGGCAAACCTGAAAAAACAAAACAAAAGGCCATCGTTTCTTTAGCCCTGCAGCAGCCAGAGCTTGTCTGATAGAGATAAAAGATGACAAATGAAGGTAACGTGCCCTGAAACCGACACACTGAAACAGCATACCAGGAACAGCATCAGTTTATTACTGATCGTTTATCATTTAAACGCAGTTCCCAGAATCTTAACAGGCGTGAAGTTTTAATGACGTTCCCAAAGCTCGTCTTTAAAAGGATTAAAGTAAATGACACAGTACAGTGCAGTGAAGGCGAAGAAAAGCCTGAGATGACTCTTTTGTATTCAGAAAAAAAATCAGCAAAATAAATGGAGGTAATGGGGTGTATAAGAATGTGAGCACAAAGAAGAAACAACATAAATAGTTTTATATTCTTCTGCCAGTTCAGCTCAGAAATATCTGAGCTATATATTTATTTGTTTTATTTTGTTACACATACTTTTTACTATTCTTTCAGATGTCACGTCACCTCCGAATGAACTCTTTATAATTCTTTAACATATACAGTTGCTATTTTAAAGTTGCTATTGTGGGCTAGTGCAGCTGTAAAATACTTTACAGCTGGAGGAACTTTGGTTTGAAAAGGCCTTTCCACAGTCTGAGTATTAGTCAGAAAAAACTACAGTTTTACACGAAGCTGCCAGAAATCATTTCTTTTTCCTCTTTTCTGTTTGTCTTCTTTATCACAAGACGTGGTTTTGTGCTGCACAGTCATACTTGTTCATTCTCACTGCAGTTTCCTTAAAAATCTGTAAAAAATCTGTGATTTAGCTAGCCTCCTCAGTGTGGTGGCAACGAACAGATTTGTTTTCAGTTCAAGGATGCTTTTCATTTACTCTTAAGAGCCGTTTCTAAATGTTTTGGGACAATTCAGCAGCCACTCCAAGCTCATTTCCTGGCAGTTGCTTCAGCGTGCAGTTCAGGACATTTTGTTTCATTTTCCGACTGCGGCTTCCCGTCTATTCCTCCTCCCTCCCCCCCTGCTGCCGTCCTCTCCTCTGCTCTCCTCGCATTCTTCTGCCTCTCTTCGGCCTGGCCCCGTTTCCGTGTGGGAAGTAGGAGTGCTGCTACTCTGGAAAAGTGGGAACGGAAACGGAGGCAGAGGGAGAAGTTTTTGAGAAACAGCAATAGGACTTCAGAGAATTTATTAAGAACCCGAATTGGAGGCGCGCGCCGCTGGCCAAAGGCGAGGAACTGCAAACTCTCGTGCTCAGCCGTGTGTGTTCCGCTCAGGCTTTTCCACTTTTAAAAAAAATCTTGACAATTTCCTGGATCTTTACCGTTACAACACAGACGCCTAAAGTGCCACTACATGCACTTTTGTTTCTCGACCAAGTAGTTTTCCAGTCAGTGTTAATCAATACTACCTCTTCCTGGTACTTGTGACCCTTTATGAAGTCACTTCTGCTTATCTGTCACAATGACCCTAGACAAACTTTAATGTGTGACTTTTATACTGAGCTGTAATCTAAATCCTTGTTATCACACTGTATTTAACCCCCCCACCTCCCCCTACTGGAATCTGTCAGTTAACATCAAGTAGTGTCAACAACTCTCTCTACAACATGTTTGCTTTGCGGAGGACGAGACGCACATTTGAGTGTTTTTGCGTGTCAAAGGCACTGAAATCTGGAACGTCCTCACAACTTTGGCAAATGATCAGTAAATCGGTCCCCAAAAATAAAACCCCTGTCGAGCTTCCCGTGGCGAAACGGGACACGGGACACGGGACAGATCCTGGATGACAGTCCGGCGGGAAAACACCTCTGCTCTGAGTCATAATGTAGTGACAGACATCTCCCAACAACACACACACACACAAAGGCACGTGCACACCCAGACAGGTGACCTTGAACTGAGCGAGAACCTGCAGCAGGTACACAAACACTCTTACATAGAAGGGTTAGGTCATCAACCTGCTGACAGAGCAGTTACTGTGTGCCAGCTTGTTGAAGTTTGAAGAGAAGCATATTTACTCAGAGAAACTCACATTTCATTTTTTATTTTTTATTACTATTATTATGTTTTATGTCTGTTTGAACTTGGGGAAAAAAAATCACGCACAATCACACACACACTCTGAGACAAGCACATTAGCAATGTTGTAAATCGGAAAGGATCGGCTCATGGCAGTACTTTGTACCTTGCATCTTGGCATTACCGGCTTCATCAGCTTCAAAGTGAGCGCATTTGTGAGGCTTATATAAAGTTTATGACAAGTTAGATTCCTCCACCTTCCGACCTTCCTGAATACACATAAAAATGGAATCCAGATGACAATGGCAGATTAAATTACAACTATGTTCTAGTTTGTCTCAACTGGTACACAAAATAGAACATGTTGTTCGAAGACAGACCAAAACGGTCTCAAATTTTTGAAGCGTGACTCGTAGCGTGACGGCTGCCAAGTGGGTCCATCTTGCAACACGACTCATTTTCTCTTGCACAAGTGCCTGAATCTGAATGAATTTACTTCCTTTTTTCTCTCTCACTTTCTGTTCTCTCCACCTGACAGTAAAGGCAAGGGTCTCCTTTTTTATCATCCCATGTGCCCGGCATCCACGTGACCGTACTTGCAAGGCTGGACTGATTCTGAACTTGTTTTCTTGTTTTTTTTTTTGTTTTTTTTTTATTTTAGGACAAAAAAAAAAAAAATTTAAAAAATGTGGAAAGTTTCATTTTGTTCCCGCGCAGATCAGAAGATCAAATCCGTTACACAACACCACTTATGTGTCACAATCCCTCACGCTGAGTGTGAAGGATTGTGGCGTATGGCTGGTGTTGGGGGCGCAGGGGTGGGCTTCACACTATGAAATGTGTTTGGGATGTGGATGACAAATGTGTAACTGCATGGAGACAACATGCTTTCAAAATAGAAACACACGCACACACGCACACATTCTAGATTTCGCTCTTTTACGAGAAACCGCTACTTCTTACTCCCCTGAGGCCTACGAACAACTTTTAAGTTCCAGGATGGAAATCACAAGCATTAGCTGTGGTATCATCCTAGATTACAGCTGCAGCTGTCAAAGCAAGACTTCAGCACGTAATTATAACACAGCAGAAATTCCTCCAAAACCACACTTCTCCGCTGGTAGAGGAAGCCTGACACATATTTCAAAACATATACGTTTAGAGGCTTGATGTTTGATACACTCACATTACATTTGTGCATCCTGTACATTTGCAAACCATTGCAAATGTGTGTGACATGCGTAATGGTTTAATCCTGCCAGAGATTTCTAACACTTTTAATCGCTTCCTTTAAAATCTTCATTTTAAGATGTCATAACAAGTACAACACATCAAGCCCAGAGCGCCTTTTTGTCATTTTGGCATTCAACAAGTGCCTTGGCTTTAACACACAAGAAAGATCAATTTTAATTGTTGCCTTTGACTGCTTGTCAGCGGCAGCGTGCCTGAGCGCGCCTTCAGGAGGAAACCTGCAGAAGCAAGTCCAACCAGTCAGGCCTCTTGCTGATCAGGGCCACATGCTAAACCTTTACGCAGCGTGAGCAGTTAACCCCCTCGGCCCAACATCCCTTCTCGATTCGGAAGGAGTCTGAGCTCCTGTCGGGTTCAGACAGAAGTGCAAAGACGTGATATGCCAGTTCTGGCCTAAGCAGTGGGCTGTGCATGTTATCAGAATTGGACAGCAACCAGAATCAGAATTGTCCATGTAGAGCTTTTCCTATGTGTCCTGGGACGGGGGTGTACCGTGAGGACAGGCCACAGGAGCAATTGTTAGAAAGGGGACAGCCAGATAGCTACCTTTTGGGACATTCTGCAAAAAAACAGACGACACTAGTCTGGACACTGGTCTTTCCTTAGGGCCGCCCAGAGCCTAGGATCTCCACTGTAACTACACCTTTAGTCTGTGGTAATCATGCGGAGGGGAAAAAGTCAGGGACCCCAGGAGAAACAGTCAGGGTTAGTGGACAATTAAAACCTTATGTTTTGGCAAGAATTAATTGGATTAATTGGAATATGTCATGTTTTATCATAATCTGATAATTTATATCAAATTTAATATAAAAATGTGTCCAGTTTATATGTCATATAGAAAACCAACCAGATGCAGAAACTGTCAATCTGAAGCACCCAAACAACATTTCTGCCTCATGAAATGAACTCCGGATGGTCGTTTTAAGTTTTCTTTTTTTTTTTTTTAATATAAATGATCCGTGTTTAATTGAATAACGCGCCACCTCATTTGTCTTTATTACTCCTCCACCGTCCCCTTATTTTGCTGCTCTGTGCCTTTGTTCCTCGTCTGTGACTCTCTTAACTTATTACATAATTCAATTTATTAGAGATTCCTCTTAGAACCTAGTTGTAAAAAGAAGAGCGCTAATGAATTAATATTATATTATCACCATTCAAGGCAGAAGGAAAGATCTCATTAATCTTAACACTGACAAAAAGTCTGCTTAGCATTTCCCGGCTTCCCCGCACACAGATTTGCACACTACATTAGTCATTATCTCTGGTGTCATCACTTCACCCATTAGTCACACCGCTAATTTCACAAGCGCATTATTCTCGTTAAACTCCAGTTTCAAGAAAATTAGTGGGAGATTAACAAGAGTCACCTATGAAAAGCCAAATTAGGAAAGAACAGCGATAAATCAGCACAACAGGAAACAGAGTTGCTCGTATTGCTGATTTGGAGGGGAAATGACAAACACTGGAACCCAAGGATTGCCAAATTACTATTTCGCGTTTCCCTAATGTCCCTAAATGCTGACAGGGGCATCAGAAATTTTAACCACCCAAATTACTGGTAAACTGGTGGCATATACGCTCATGTAAATATAAAGACTTCAAGGAAATTGTTACAACTTTTGTCCAACACACAGCTATAATACACTGCCACAAGAAAACAACTGTGTAATAACTTTATACATTTCTTCTTCATTTTTTTTCATTGATTTGTTCTGCTTGTCACAAAGCAAGTCTTTGTGAGTCAAACTGTAGCAACATGTAATGTACAGTGCAGAATTATTAGATGAAATGCAAAATATGTTGTTTTACAATTTAAAATTTAACCAGGAATAGTGGATAATACAATTTCTGTGCCACCTCTGTCTCATTGTTTTTTTTTTCCAGTTGAATAATCAGATAAACCTTCAGACATTGAGTCAAACAAGGCCCACCAGAAACCTGCTGTGCTTTAAAACAGCACTGTTTACACAGAAACTTCTGTACTCAGGAGTTATTTTGTTCTTTTAAACAAGCACAAGTTTTGTCAAGTCAGTCGAATGACCCTTCATGGTAACGTATTTGTTTGAATGGTCGCAGTGCATTGTGGTGCAGTGTGCTCGGCGCATGATTTCCAAAGTCCACAGTCTCTCCATCGAGTAATCCCCCTCAGAAACACCCTTATCTGCTACATGGCATACGGTATATAAGATAAAGATGGAGACATAGTGTGGCTGCCATATAGTAGCTGGAGAGGAAGGTACTTTCCCAAATCATCATAATGTCAACACAGGCTGCCAAATTAAACCACTGACTCACTTTCTCTCCTCCCTCCTCTTGCTCCCATCTCTCCTTTCCCTCCGCAGCCATCCCTCCATCTCTTTTTACCTTGATGAATCACGCATGGAACTCAGAGGCATGAGCGGCCTGGGCTCAACATATTTCTCTGGAAGCCATGTTAGCTTTACAAACCTGCTCCGCAGCCGTTGCTAAGTAACTGCTGAACCCGCGCCCATTAAGTGTGCAGTGTTTGGCATGTCACCATAGCAATGTTACGGAGGGCATGGTTAAATATTTGCAGAGTCAGAAGCACAGGCTGGCCGGGCTGTATTTGTCGTGGGATTTCGATGAAACTGGGGCAGAGGCACAAAGGAAATGAGAAACCTGAGGGACGATAACTCGGACAATTACTGGTGAAAAGCTCGTGAAAAAGAAATATACACAGTATCTGTAAATGAACACCCATCACCATGAGAAGACGATTTTTAGTTTTTCTTTCGGCATGACGGAAACATTAGCAGCCTCTGGCCGCCTTCCCATACGCTGATCTCACCTGTCTGTCATCATGAACCTCATGATCATGACTTAGCAATTTACAGCCATTGAGATTGTTAGTCAAACTCTCAGAAGGTTTCCCCCAGTTTCCCTCCCATTAAGGCACTTTGGTTTCTTAAGTAAGGCATCTGAGAGGTCAATAGCATCAAATAACTTAATATCAGCTTTGTACTAAAAGCCAAAAGCAATGTTTCGATATGTTTTGAAGAGCTGCACCACAACCTGCAGCTGAACCTCTTAAACATGCAGACTGCTACTTAAGTAGTATATAGTACTACAATTTTGAAGTGCTCACTTCCATTTTATGTTTTGCCTCCACTGATTCAGAGGGAAATATTCCACTCTTCGTTTATTTATTTAGCAGCCAATGCCACAAATAACTTTGTTATTACTAAATTGTAAAATGTAATGCTCTATTGTACTGCTACGCGATTAAAAGATTTGAAAACCATTATTAACATTAGGATTCAGACAGTATCCAAGAACCAGTCTAATCTGCTGGTGTGGGCGTTTTCCGAAAGTTAAACCCTTAACTTAAGAGGCCGGCGTGCCTTAAATGAAACGAGGAGAACTTGTGTTGAGCTGTATGACACTCACTCAGATCCTATAGAACGTATATAGCAGCATTTTTTTCTTTATTTACAAGCTCATGCGTAGAAAACAGAAGAAGAAGACAGAATTGTTTCAATATACTTTCATGAAGGAGTAAAAATATGCTAATCTTTTCTAATCAAAGTGAAAGGATTAAAAGAAAGCATTTAATTTGGGTGTGTCCTATGAAATAACAGTATCTTATATTAAGCTGTATGTGATTGAGTGCACATATTTGCTTTCCTCCCTATAGAAAATCTAATTAAGCATCTGCTGTTGAGGGCTTTGACACCTGGACAATCTGAGAAAACCTGCGCTGTGCTATTGCTAAACGTTTTGTGACACGTGATTTACTGTAACAAAATAAAAGATTTAAAACATGCAAACTAATCGATTTCCCGTATCCTCTTAAATGTCATGCGCGCTTTGTTCAGTGTTTGATGGATTAGTCCCAGCCTTGTAATTTGTTGGCTCCATTTCCCACATTACAGATTTTCCCACAGTCGCCTTTTTGAAAACATCAGCAATTTTGGCGATCGTGTCCGAACACATCACCAGTCGTGTGATTTGTTTGATGGCATATTACTCCAGAAAAACCCAAGTGGAAAACTTGCCACTGAGCACCTACTTAGTCACCATGCAGGGGGAAGAAAAAAATGGCATAGGCAGGAATGCTGGTTTAAGCTTGCGTTTGTGTGAGCATGTATGAGTGTGAATGCCCCTCCCTCTGCCCATGCTATGGCAGCTTACTTGCCAGCTAATGAGGAAAAGTCTGTGTAAAGCTGGGGAGACTTTCTTTTTCCACACCCTGCAGACGGGCTCATATGTATCCAATGCCGTCAGGTTTATATTTAAGTGAGTTATTTATATAAAGCTTTGGTTATTAATAGCTGAACACGAGAGGCCTGTTTGGGTTTGGTTGGCCTGTCAGTCCGTCCATGTGTTAGAGGACAGTTACAGTGAGGTGTAACGGGGGAACATGACGGTGGGTTAATTCTCACTCAAGATCGTTTATTTAAGAAAGCATATTTCAAAGAACGAAATGCAACATTAGCTAATAATTTCTATATAAAAAAAAAAACTAAACCGAAACACTGTGTACTTGCTTAGAAGTATGCATTGAACTATTGCAACGGGACCAGTCACGCAAAGAGAGGGGGTACACTTAAGAAACTACGGCAGATGCGAGAAGAACGCGCACATGTTCTGGCAGTAAAACTGTTATGACACTATACGGTTGTCTCATACCATTTCTCGAAGCAGAAGTGGGAACTGTAATTGTACTTAATTTAAATATTCAGTATCTGCACTTGTGTACTTTTGTTTTATGACCTTAAACCCGCCGGTAACAGACGTACGTGCTTTTCGAAATTCAACAAGGGTGCAAAAACAACCTTGTCAACTTGAGTTCATGCTTGTCAGCAGAGATAACGTTGCTGATGTTAAAATATTTCTTGATGCATCAATGATTCAACCGTTTGAGTAAAACTACTTATTCTGATTGACACAGTTTGTCACACATGGCGTTGACGTTCAGTGAGTAAAAAGGGAGTCCAAAGTCTTTGTGGCTTCATGTTTCTGGCAATGAGGCAAAAAATAAAAATGTAAAAATTCAGAACAATGAATGNTAATGAATTTTAAATACAAAAAAAAAAAAAAAAAAAAAATCTTAAAACCCCTTGAGAAATACTTTCGTAATGTATGTATGTTTTGCTTTGCTTCTTCCCTTCCCCTATTTCTTTTACATTGCCCTCTAATATTGCCGTAACTTTTCATACTTGCACAACACTTATTAGAATGTATGTGCTGTCATTGCCAGGACTGAAGATGACTCATGTGAGTGGGTGACGCATGAAGTGGCAATGGTGAACAACGAAAAGAAAAACAAAGATGAAAAAAAATAGTATATGATATCAGGACAACAGATGTGTAGAAATAACAGAAAGACATGCTGCGGCTGAGTCATATATTTTTTTTTCTCATGATGTATTAAGTTGTGATGTGCATATTGACGTTTCAGTCAACGCACATTGTCACTTGAAACAGCTCTGCTCACTTAGAAAAGCTATTATAGTTCTGTGTGGCTGATTTACTCGTGATAAGTGTATTTAGAAGTGACCTGAAATTCAGATAAAGTTGTGCGGAAACAGCCCGTGCAGTGTGTGAGTTAAGGAGATAACTATTGGAGAGTGTGTATACAGCTATGCCCTTCAAAATAACACAGACTCGCATAACAAGTTAATGTAATACGTTCCGGGAGGGGAGGGGATGGCTGCCACGTTCCTCTCAATTCCTAAGAGAAAGAAAACAAAAACCTACTGCAGAGCTCACTATGGAAACAGTATCAACGGTATAAAGAAGAAAACATCAGCTACTGTCAATACACTTCTTGCAATAACATAATCAGTTGTTTTTGTGAAGCTTATGTGACATTTGACTGTGAACAGTGACAGGCTTAATTCCATTGTGGGCCACAGATTTCCATCAGATGTGAATCTTTCACTGAAACAGCTTAAAAAAAAGTGCCTTTGATTTTGTAAACTAATGAAGAATTGAACTGTTGTGCTGAGGAAACTTTTAAAAATAAAGAAACTATAGAGCAAATGTTAAAAAAATAAAAAATGTGATTCTAATCTACATGAAACCTAATGAGGACTCAGTCATCAGGTTTGTTTTGATCATCTGTCTTTGCGTTTATTTTTACTCACAGCCAAAAGGTTTCTCCCTTCGACTTATCAATACTTCTATCGGTCGTGTTCTGGTAACAGCTGAACCTCCCTCTATACTCCGAAGGAGCTCTTCTTTAGTCACAACAGAAACCAAAGGATATAAGGGGAAATGTAGCTCAATGTGTTCTGGTAAACAACAACGTACAGTAAAGTATTCTCTCCACTTTGTGGGTAAAAAAAAAAAAAAAAGAAACACGCACACGCACACACACATACACATACACACAGAAACTATACAGTATGTGATCAGGGACTAGATGAGTTATATATTTCCTGAAAATACAGCATTAGTCATCGCAATGTATATACTGTAAATACGTGACTGTGTCCCGAGATGAAAAGTTCACTATACATTTTAGCATAAACAAACGGCCGTAAGTGACACATCGCGCTTCAGTTCTGCGAAAAATGTCACAGATTAATCGCTCTGCAGGAAACTTCTAATCCTTCATATATGTGAAAATGTACAGGAGACTGAACTCCGGAAAAACAAGCATAAACAACTCTAGGCCTAGATCCAGAACTGTGTGAGAGCTGTGTAAATAAGCCACTTTGCTTTCACATGACCACGAAACTGAAACATTTCACACAGCTAGCTAAAAATACAGTTTTCTTTCTTCCCCCTCTCTCTCTCTCTTGCTCGCTCGCTCTCTCTCTGTTTTTTTTCAAATGTTGTTGTTTGACTACCCGCCCATCTCTGAGCTCACCATGAAACTTGAGGCGGAGGGAGGGTCATCCGGGAACATAGCGAGTGGAAACTCCTCCTAAGCCAATGAGGATAAAAGGAGATCTGAGCAGAGACTTCACTCCAAGTCCGGACACACATAATCAACAGTGTACCGTGGATCAGAGCTGAATCTTCTCCTTCTTGTGGTCAAAGGGATACAGCATGTCCGAGATGCTTGACGATATTCTCACAAAGGTGAGTCAGAAAATCTGTGTGTTTTGATTCTATTATTTTGGAAGTTCAAGTGGATTCAGCTCTTTCCCCAACTGGCTTTTTTTTATTATTATTATTTATCCCTGCTCATCTGATTCCTCCGTGAACCACTGATTTGACAGTGAACTCCCTTGGAGCTGACTCTGGCAACAGATGGTTTCTTCACTTAATAGATATTCAGATAAGGGACGCTGCCAGTTTGTCGAGTTGTTTGTCTCTTGCAATCTGGTCTTGCCAGTGAATGTAACACAGAGGCCAAAAGCTCCAATCATTGACATTTGTACTTTGGGATTGCATATGACGGCAAATTAAACGTTATTGTGTTACAATAACCTACTTTAGTTTGACATTATTGTCTTTAAAAAGTTTTGGAAGACGTTTTGAGAAGTAAAAACAAACCTGTCATCTGAATAAGTCGCATGGATTCTGTATAGTAACTGTTTCAACCTTCTTCCACAGAACCTTAGGAACCTGGCCCTGAACGACGCCTTGCTCTTAACCGAGCCTCAACTCAAACTCCCAGGGCAGAGTCAGCTGAACCGGTCAACCTCCTATTTCTCTCCTCCCTCCCCTCCTGCCTGTTCTGGCCTCAGCTTGAGCACTGAGCATGTTAACGATGACGACAATGGCAGCTCTTTTTGGCAATCCAACATCTGGGGCCAGGCGCCTTTTTCTAAACAAAAACAACTCCCCTTCCGGCCCGACCGCTCCATGAGCCTGACCGAGTCCAGCAGCAGCATGCTCTCCTCGTTTGGACAGATGAAGAACCTGGAGGGGTTCCCGTCACCGGGCGCTTCTACTACTGTGGCTCCCCCGCCAGGCTTTCCTCCTTCATCCAACCTCCTTCCTCAGGTCCAGCCAGTGCAGGCCTCTAACCGCTACAAGACTGAGCTGTGCCGTGGCTTCCAGGAGACTGGCAGCTGCAAGTATGGCAGTAAGTGCCAGTTTGCCCACGGGGAGGCAGAATTGCGTGGACTGTACCGCCATCCCAAGTATAAGACAGAGAACTGCAGAACCTTTTACAACTTTGGTTACTGCCCCTACGGCTCACGCTGCCACTTCATCCATGAGGAGAAAATCAGCGGAGGTCTGTCAACATCTGCCAAATTCCAGCGACAACCAACTCCCAACAGTGGCAACAATCCACGCCACCAGCTCCGCCAGAGTCTCAGCTTTGCTGGTTTCCTGGGCTCTTCACGCAGCTCATCTCCTCCGACATTCCCTTCGTCCTTCAATGATCCTAACCTGGGGTTCAGCCGTGCTCCCTCAGTCTCTCCACCTCCTGCTGACCTCCTCTCCCCAGTCTTTTCCGACACCGTGCAACGTGAGGCAGCTGCATTCCAGTTTGGCAACCATCAGACCCGTGCCAGCACTGGAGACATCCATAACATTCCTCTCATCTTGGCGCCAAAAGCCTCACGCTGTGTGTGTGGTCATGGAAATAACTTTAACAGCAACAACAGCAGAGTCTTCAGCAGCATGGAGGATGGGCAACACCAGGACAGCAACATGCTGTTTCCTGCGTCTGGAGGCCACGGAGGATTCATGAAGCCTACTGCACTCCAGCGATTCTCCTCTGAGGATTCTCTGGAAGACAGCTACAGCAGCAGCGGAGGTTCCAGTGGAACCGAGTCTCCAACTTTTGACGGATCAGCCACCAAGCGGCTCACTGTGTTCGAACGTCTGTCCCTGTCTGACTAAAATGATCCAAAGGAAAGGGACAGCAGAAAAGAGACACTTTAATAACTTTATTCTGTCTATCTGTACTTTCGTCAAAACCAGAACTGTTCAGAACAAGTCGACAAGTTGACGCAATAACACTTAAAGTTCTTAATTTATATTTGTAAAAATGGAACTCATCTTAGACAAACTACACATACTGAGATGATTTTAGTACCCAAATGTTAGCAGACTCTATTTTTATACTTACAAATAATGTGTAGCTTATTAGACCTTTGTATGTGGTCTTCCGTAAGAATTAACTCCTCTGCAGGTCTTGACATTACCAGTAAATATTCTGGTGTGCAATTAACACAAATCTGTAGTGATCAAAATGGCTTATCTGTAGTGATAATCATTAATGCCTACGCCTTAAAGATTTTCCCTGCCTCATGTGCCACAAACAGTATGTTTGATTCAGTAGCCTTAATCAGTGAGACCTGACATGTGTCTGATATGCACTTTACAGCTAATTCAAACGGGAGAAGCTTGTCAAATCTCCCAGTAGCATTCAACCAAAGCTTCATATTTCACCCTGCTACGTGTGTGTGTGTGTGCGTGTGTGTGTGCGCGCAAGTGTGTGTCTGTTATCTATGCATGAGCGGGTGTATGTTTAACCTTGTCATTTTTCTTGGTGTGCCTGCAAATATAAGCTACAGAATGCTGAAAGATCAAAGTGTGCTGATAGAAGAAGGCATGTCAGTGAGTTTAGATCTGAATATCCTGACACACTTAAAGAGATTTGATTCTGTACAAAAACACGCTGTTATATTTGCTCGTTGGTAATTTGTGCACCGTCTTTTAGCCCCCCTCCCGTTTGTTTGACAGCCTGGTTCAGGGAACACCGCAGTATTCCTTTCTGTTATGCGTTGCCTTTTGTTGTTTAACTTAAACAAATATATTTATTATATTTATTTGTGTTTAAAGAAAAAAAATGTATTTTGTACTTTATTTATGGAGAAATATTTCAAGGTCTGTGAAATGCCAATGTGAGAAAAGGCAGTAAACAATAGAATCTTATATTTTTAATTTTGTGAAAGGGACAAAATAAATTTCTGAATTAAGAAATTATTGTATACTCTCTTTATTTACTTGCATTATTAGGTGAAGGCATCTTACATAACTTTACATAATATTATACACTTATTCTAACTTGAATCTTCACAGTCTTCACACACAGTTTAGAAACTTACTTAACCATAGTAGCATTTAGATAAAGGCCCTTTTATGACACAGTACAGACAGCACATGTCAGTGCTGGCTCAGTCCATTAAACATCCCAGTCAGCCATGACCAGCATAAACAAAAGAACGGACCTCCCCTAAGTGGAATGCAACCATCATTAATACACCTGTGCTTTAGCTGCTTGCAACACAAAATGTCTGCTGTGGAAAACTTCTAATGGAGGGATATTACTCATGGTGTCTGTTCAGCTGTTCTGCAAAATTCTACATAATTTTTAATGGCATAAGATCATGACTACATTATCTGAAGCGATCTGATTTCACTTGAATTTAGTGATCAACTGCAAGTCTATTCAGGACCTCACACCGAAACCTTCATGGTGATTTTCATAGAAACATTGTTTTGCACCTGAGATGTATGAGTTTATATGCTGTGTTACAAGAAACTGAAGAGAAATAGCCACCTTGAATGTCTGTCCTTCTCATTTTCACTCCCCACTGTGTTTTGTGGCATACATTACCTTTGTTGTGTATACAGTGTACTGCCTAGATCACCTCACGAACGTACACAATTACACAGCTTTTGATTTCCAGGTACAAACTC
>JASGAT010385922.1:0-10492 GCA_030220025.1 Chelon auratus | reverse complement strand
AAAAAAAAAATCAGTTATATCAGTCAGCTGTTACTGGAAACAATATCATGAAAACGAGAGGTGAGGGGAAGTGCAATGTCTGTGACGGTTCTCGAGAAGTTTGTCACTTCAGGGATATTATGTATAGTTCCGTTTTGCTGTGTTTCCCCTTTAGCAGGTGTGCAAATATCATTACACAACATACTGTGATCTAACCTCAATCTGTTCCTCCACTACAGCCATGAGCCAGCATGCAGAACGTCATGACCCTGTAATGGAAGAAGTTAAAAGGAATGCATCCATAATTAATTGTATTAGTGACCTGCCATTGCACTTCGTCAGAAAAGACGTTATTAGGCCCTTATATTTTCCTGCTGAACAGAATATCAGTGGTTTATATCTGTGAAGGTTCTCAGTCATTGAGGTCAGTGTATTTCCAAAGCAAAGCACCCACAGATGTTCCTGCTGAAAGCACAACTCTGAAGATGCTACTTAGATGAGTGTTACGGCTGTTGTCGTTGTGTCCGTGAGTTGTTGTGTTGCTGCTCTGCTGTGATTATGCACAGTAGGTGTGTGCCATGCCCAGGAGGTGATTAGTGGGAAGGTCCCGGTCCTGGCTCGTGACTGGCTGCAGCTCCTCATCTTCCTCCTCTCCCAACCGGCTACAGTTTTTGCTCGTTCGTTGATTATTAGTTCTGTTAGTTACCTTTGAGTTGTAGGGGTGGACTGCCTGTTTTGTTACCTTCTTTTCTCCCATTTACTTAGTTAGGCAGGTAAGTGTTTTGTCATTTGTTTGTGTTTATTAGGTTATCTGATTTATTTCTAGGTGGGATTGCTTTGTTTGTTATTTTGGCCTTAGTCCACCCCAAAGTTACCATCCACTCACTTTTAATTTGCTTCATTTTTGTAAATAAATGACCTTCCTTTATATTGGAACAATTTCCGTTTTGGTGGCTACTTGGGTCTTGGGGAAGATTGGGCCCAATCATGTTGTGTCCTAGACACCCTTAGACAGGGCATAGCATGAACTGGGGACTTGAACCCGGTACCTCTCGCAAAGCTACTGAGTCTTGAAGAAACTCTACAAGAAGTTGGTCAAGAAGCTTTTATTTAGTTTAATATCAATGGTTTACACCAGCAAGAAGGTTCCGGGTTTGAATCCATGGGCCGACTGGGCCTTTCTGTGTGGAGTTTGCATGTTCTCCCTGTCTCTGCGTGGGTTCTCTCCAGGTACTCCAGCTTTCTCCCAACGTCCAAAGACATAATCAGTAGGTTCATTGGTGATTCTAAATTGGCCGTAGGTGTGAATGTGAGTGTGAATGGTTGTCTCTCTCTCTGTGTTAGCCCTGAGATAGACTGGAGACCTGTCCAAGGTGTGCCCCGCCTCTCGCTCACAGCTGGGATAGGCTCCACAACACCCGCAAGCCTTTACAGGACAAGCAGTTACAGAAGATGAATGAATGGATGAATGGTTTACACCTTCCCTTTCAATCAAAAATTCTTTCTTATTGGATCAGTCCTTTTCTATTGAGGTGGTTACATGAGGCGTTTTTATTCAGACTGATTGCTTATTCTAATTATTAACCCTTTCATTTCGTTTGCCCCAAATGCATTCGGTTTCCCTGGTCTTCCCATTTAAAATGTTCGTCACCCACCCCGGCCAGCTGCCATGTTTCCCTGTCACCGAGTCATGCGGGGTCGAAGAAGAGTGCTGCAGCAACGAGAGGAGACACATTCAAGGATAAGTGCGGCCAGGAGGAAGGATCCCTGCGGCCTTGCTCCAAAAGCTGTCACCTCTCCAGAGGCTGCAAACAGTGACAAGTCACGCTGCATGACACAGAGACACAGAGAAGTGAAAGAGCAAGAGGAGGAAATTGTGCTGGAGAGTGACGGAGGGAACGTGTGTAGGATGAGAGGAGGAGATTAGGAGAGAAAATGAAAAGATAAGAAGACAGTCAGTCAGGCCTTGCATAACGGTAACAAGGGCCTGCCAAAAATACTCCCACCTAACCTTGAGTGTTCAACAAGGGCGCCCTGTCTGTCTGCCGTTGTGACCGAGTCAGCGCAGCGGAACAGTGTGTGTCACCTACATGTGTCAGAGTCAGTTATCTGTGTAAAAGTGTACAGCAGGACGGTGGAAATGACATGTCACTCAATCAGCAAAGAGCTACTTTGCAACAATCGGCTCAGCAAAACGGAGCCGGTAGTTTAGAGGAGGAGGAGGAGGGGAGGGGGGCAACAGACAAAGACCTTCCTGCTTAACCACACAGGGATGAGGTACGTCACTGCCGCCCATCTGTCCCGATGTGGCGAGGCAGAAATAAAGGCATCGAGCCGCATGCAAAACACCTGACAGTTTCAGCAACGTGAACCACGCTCATTTACATTTCGTCTTTCCATTAGGAGTCCACGCAGATCAAGAAGCAGCTGGCAAAGCCTGGCTTTGACGTGAGGGCTGACATGAATAATAGTGAGACTGTACCCTGAGAATATGACGTATACTGCACACACCTGCATGTTTTCACCTCGCCTCCATCTCCTCCACAATATGTCACCTAGCATTCCTGTGCATCTATTCTCACGTTTAATTAAACATTTTCACCATTACAGTTTGAATCTGAACAAAAGGACAAACTTTGACCACAGGCCTGTCACATCACCGCGTCAGTTGCCACGTTAACATGGACACTAGCATTCATCTAATCAGACACGTAGTCCAGTCAGAATAAAAACCCTCGCGTAGCAACTTCAGTCTCGACAGACTGGCCTGGAACTTTTCATTTAGATTGAGAGGAGTGGAATAAACCTTTGATAATATGTTCAATAGGTAGAATAGCACCAGATAACCATGTAAATGGTTAATAATAATACAGTTATTTCTGTGCATGTTTCTGGAAGGACAGGAACATGGTGGCAGCAAAACAGCAAATTGTTAGAAAGCGTAAGAAAAGATGAACAAAGACAGAATCGATGTGAGCAGCACATTTGCCAGGATTTGACGCTGGCAAAACAACTTGGGGCAAAAAAAAAAAAAAAAAAAATTATTCACACGTAGCAGGAATCATATACTGTAGATGAGNTTTTTTTTGTAACTTGTGCTGTCCTGCAAAAAAAATGTGCAGTTACAGCGCTTTTATCACTTAGATTTCCCATCTCTTTAACTTTTTGCTGTGTCTATTGTGGCCACGTGTCAACTGCAGTGTTCAGATGTACTCTGGAGTATTTAATTACTAACATTAGCCATAAAGACATAAAATGTATTTTACAAGCTAGTTCATAACCATTAAAAAACAATAAAGACAAAAACGATACATCGATCAGCCACAACATTAAAATCACTGACAGGAGAATTAAATGACATTGACCATCTTGTGACAATTCAATGTTCTGCTGGGAAACTTATGGACCTGGCATTCATGTGGATGTTACTTAAACATGTACCACAACACAAAAAACAAACAAAAAAACCAACAACATGAAGAACAGTACAAGGTGTTGACCTGGCCTCCAAACTCACTAGATCCCAAACTGATCAAGTATCTGTGGGATGATCTACAGAGGCCCCTCCCCTCAACCCATAGGACCCAAAGGCCCTATGGGTTCCTTCTTCATTCTGTCACCAGACAACACAGGGCACCCTCAGAAGGCCCATGTCCAGTCACCGATGAGTCACAACTGTTTTGGAGTCATGAAAGCATGCAAGGCATCTTGGATCCTCTCAAATCTACTGAAGGCCGTACTCAGTTAAACAGCGTGATGAGCACTGGCCTCGTGTTAATAAAGAAAGCCTTCATGTCAGAAAGTGATGTTTGATCATTTGTGCTGGCTTATTACACTGGCAACTGAACTGATTATCTCTCAGCCACTATTCCTGTTTAAATGAGCTTCAGATGGGAGCTTCAGAAAACAGTTGTCACATCTCATTCTCCATGAATGCTCTCAAGGACTGAGTGTTTCTGAATTACCTGCTGAATTACTGAGAGAGTACAGTTTGTTATGTTTAGCATCAGATGAGACAAGATCAGGTCGTAAAATGTTTAGAAACCCCCATTCTTCTTCTTTTCTCTACTGAAGTCGGAAGTAAATTGAAAATGGAGGCAGCTCTATTTGATTTATGCAGCCCAGAATAGTCCACAGCCTTCCCTCAAAATGTAACAACAGCTTGCCTTACAAACAGTCCACCTGTCTCCTCAGGCGTCTCCACCTGCTAAACAGGAAATGTATTTATGAGAGTGTAAATGGGTTACATGGAGACCAGTTGTTCTGTTATTAAGCTGCTCGACACATGCCCAAACACTTTAATGGATGCTCAGATTGCAAAAAATCTAATTTATCCAAGAAATACAATCAGCGTGTTCTGTACACGATGTTCATTCAAGCGCCACAAAACAGACGGAGGAGGAAGAAACAAACATGTCTCGCTTCAGGCTGCAGGTTAAATATGCATTTCTGGGCTCCCAAACGACACAGTAAAAATGTGCATTGAAACAGGTTAGCAACTTTAAATGTGCAATTTCTGCTACAGGGTAACAAGCACAGGATTCAAGGCCTTCTTTGACTCCTGTTCTCAAATCTATTTGAACGCCCTCTTCATGTGTCAAAGCTCCAGCTCACTCCAAATTAGCTATCAGAATGCGACTGCTCACAGATTTCTGTTTGCCTGGCTGAGTCACAGGTCACAACACGCACATTTTCCACCCGGGCCTTTCATTGAAAAGCTGGACGACGTGAAGCGAGGCAGGGACATACGTGCCTGCTGGGTTTCTCCTCACCCTGACAGCATGACTAACCCACAGCGGAGAAAAACAAAGAGAGAAGGGGCTTGTTACGATTGGGTGCCCTGCAGCGTGACGCTGACCAGCCTTCATACCCGTCCCTCTCCCTGCAGCTACAATTACTCTCACTGTCTGTCACGCTAATAAAGCCCGCACACACAAACACACATACACCTGCCTCCTTATTCCTGAATTAGACAACACCTCAGATCTTAACTTCACCGCCCCCTCCCCCCGTATCCATCAGCAGCGAAGGACATTTGTGGCGAATTGCTTTTCGTCTCCTGATAAGGCCGCTGTGATGTCAGAAGCCCGGTCGCCGTGGGGATGGTGACTCATGCTCGTCACTGGAAGAACCCCACACCCGACATATCCCCACACACCCAAGCCCCACCGGCGCGCTTGATCTTACTTCCCCACCATCCCTCCCGAGGACTCCCGCTGTCAGTGCAGTAATTGGTCGTCTGCAAATGAAGTGGAGGGGGGTTGAACAACAACAGCCACAATATGGAGATGAGGTCCAGGGTATGAGTCATGAAGGCGGCGGGGGGAGGGGGGCAGAGGAGCAGAGATTCTCCTCTGACATTCCTTCCAACGACCACGCTCTCCATTTTCTATTTATTTCCGCAAGACTTGATGACTTGACCTTGGCTGAAGCGCAAACCACTGGGAAATAGAAGCACACCAAAAAATACGTTTCTGTTTTTACTTCGAAGTGAATGGTGCGGACTTTAGACAAGTCAGTAGCTGAGAAAAATAAATATCCTTCATCTGTGCCTCTAGAATATTACCTTTCATGTTTACGGCCTCTAATCTCAGCCTCAGAACCACAGGAAGGTGCCTCTGCAGTGCCTCGTCCCCTCTAAACTATCGGCTACAGCAGCTCGTTGCGTTGGCCGGTGACTCAGGTGTAATCAGTCCCTAACTGGCGGCTCATTTCCACCACAAACTGCCACTAAAAACACCAGCGGAGTTTTAGCGATGCACCATCTAGATTTAAGTGCACCAACCGACTGAGTCACGGTGTTTTTTTTTTTGTTTTTTTTTAAACAGGATTCATACAACAAAACCACACGCTGACACATTTAACTACAGGTGCTACTGCAGCGCTGCGGCCCACAGCTGCTATCGAAGACACTTCTAGGATACAGACAGAGTCAATCTTTAACCAAGCTGTTTAGTCTAGTGCTGACTGACATCATGGCAGATGGGTTTAAATGACCTTATTTATTTATTTATTTATTTATTTACATTTCTTCAATTTACTGGGGAACAACTGAACCCAGACAAGCTGAACAGTGGAGTTATTCTTGTCTGCAGAACCATGTAGTTAATGCAGTGTTGCTAGTTAGAAGTGGACGCTCCTTTCTGAGGAGCACTGGCAATCATAATCTTTTGGGAAGGACAGTATACGTTTTTATGTGAGTGAATAAGAAAGTCAGACTGGAGTTATAAGGATTCTGACTTTTATTAATGTTCAATAAACTCATTTGTTCAGAACTGGCTATATATTATTTTCAATGCTTTCAGTGTTGTTTATCTTTTACTGAATACCGTTCTGGTGGCTTTTAACATTCACTCATGGTTTACCGAGGACAAAGACTGTATTCTTCAGTAAGCGTCTGATCCATTCTGAGAGAAGCTGTTCACACATTAAACCATCTCATGCACTAGCTCACAGTATCAAGAGGTCCTATGACGTGGGGGCCAGTCATCTCGGTGTACCCAGTCTGTGTGATTTGCAGTGCTTTTCTGCGGCCTAGTGGTGCAATAAAACACTGAGACGACTCCTCGGAGCGTTCGGGCGGTCGAGTCACTCCTGCAGGCTCTCCAGCCGTCTTTGTCTTGCATCTTCTTTTTTCTCCCTTTAAGACAATTTAACGCCATTCTTGTTTTGATTACTGGAGGTGTTTGAGCTCACGTGATCAGAACACATAAAAAGCCCTAAGGGTTTTATAGTAGTAAGCATCACTTTATGTGTCCAGTTCAAAAGCTAGAGACTAAAGGGAAGGTGGTCAAAGCAAAAAGCAAGTTTTATTTTAAAACCCAGACACGCAAATGAAACACTGGGAGATGGCCGGGACAGAACAGGTCAAAAGACAAACAAGAAATCATCATAGAGCAAGACAACAGAGCAGAAATGACCAGACGTCCATGTATAAGTACTGAAGTGGATTGAGGCGAGGATGAGGGAAGATCAGATGACAATGCTGGTGGGAGTGACTGATACACAGAGACATGAGAGTTAGGACAAGGACCAGAAGGAATAAATCAATAGCTGTCACTTGGGTTAAAACTGCAGACATTAAATAAGGTTTAGGTCAGAGATGATGACCTGACTTTTCAGATTTTCCTTTTTCAAAGAGCAAAAGCCAGGCACATTAGGAACTGCACTTCCAAGCTTGACAAAAAGCACATGGGTGGTTCATGGGTAGCTACCATTGAGGTAACTGAAGGACTGGCAAAGAGTGGGAGAGTTCAGAGACCTTAAGGATGCAAGCGTAACACCCAACACCCATCCACACACCTGAGGCAGAAAGGAGACGGACGTGCAACAATGCAGGCCCACGGAGGGCGTCAAACCCACAGGTATGTCTCTGGAATGATCTTTGCAATGTTTAACAGGCGGTCAAATGATAATGTGACACATAATACTGCAGTGTTATAAACAGAGCAGCCAGTGTGACCCTTGGTGTGCCACTGTTCATTATCCAGTCTGGTCCAAAGAGACAGGACTGTGGACCAAGTAACAGATAATCTGTAAAACACGTTTTGGCTCAACAGGTCACATGGTGATAAATCACAAATCTGAGGTGAGTTAATATGGAAAGAATTTAAATCAGGATTTACAATGACATTCAAACCTGAATTGAATCATACATTTAGAAAAAAAATATATTACTGCTGCCATCTTCAGTGTGACCAAAGTAAACAAGCCTAATTTAATTGCATTAAAAATAACCATAGTGCTGTATCTTTGCAAGTATTTTGGATAAGACTGACAAACTGTAATTTTTTAGGACGGCTGGTTTAGCTTGGATGGACTCCAGTCATCAGAGACCTGGCTCACTGCATTTCTGTCAGCGTGCAGGGCAGAGTAGGTGTTGATCATTTACAACTCTCTTCTGCCACCTAGTGGTGATACAATTTAGAAGAAAACGTGAAGGTGAGGATGAATTTATTTGTTTTTTAAATTCAGCAGCTCAGCTGTTCTTTTAGCCTTTCTCAGTCTTTGCTCACACTTTCCAGATGTTGCAGTCAGACTGGATCACCACATCAGTCACAGCTCCCCGCTTCTGCTCCTTGTCAGCCACCATTATGTCTGGTCGGTTGGCCGGCAGCTGCTTGTCATTCTGGAAACTGAAGTCCCCCAGGATCTCAGAATTGTTTCTCTTGACCACCTCATAAACACAAACTACTCTCTCTCCTCTTCTCTGGCAGAAGATACAGGAGCTTGAAGGTACGCACAAACAGTTTCTACCGAGGTCAAAGCTAAAGTTTCGCTCTTCAGCATTAGTGCAATACCTTACATGGTATTTATTCATATTTTATATTATCATTTATTTGTTTTGAACATCTGGCACAGATGTAGCACTCTTAATCTCATGGAATATTCTTTGTATAATGACAATAAAGGCTTATCTCATCTGGATTAGGATACTTCCTAGCCATACTCTGCCCACATGTTCCTGTACAGTATTCCGGCCTCTTGGTTGTGCTTGCTGTGCACATCTCACGACCTGTTACTGTGTCTCAGGGGAATCTTTCCACAGCCTCTACCTTGGCTCCGGTCCTGCTGTGGTAGATCCCTCCTTGATGCTTGGGGGCTTGTGCTGCCATGATCTGTGCTTCTGCGCCGTCCTTCAGACCAAATGCTGCCACCTATCCCCTAGGTGGCAGCATTTCAGTGAGAGAGCCACTGGCCGACTCCCACAGTCACTGCACTGACAACAAAATGGCTTCATTACAATGAAGCAAATTAGTTCAGCACGTTTGATGAGGACAGAGAGACAGAGAGGACATTCTGTCTTCTGAAAACAGGGCGTGGACATGAGACTTGAGTCAGACCTTTGTCTTTGTGTTTTAACTCATTCAAAGCGATCAAAGCTAAGAAAAGCCTGCGTGAAATACTGCGTGGCAAGATTGGTCATGGACTGAAGCATTTCTCATACTCTAATGCCACTAAAAATCAGGCTGAACTTAGCAAGCAAAAAGTTCCATTTTGACTTTTCAGAAATAACTACCAGCCAGTGTTGGTGTTGACATACATCATCGGCAGTTGACGCGGAGTTGCAGTCAAACCCCGGAGTTGCACTACATTCAGCATCCTCATTATCACATTTCTGAACGGCTGGTTTCATACATCCCCAGAAGTCAAGCATCTTAATCATCTTTTCACAAGTTAAGATGAGTCGAGAGTAAGAGTACAGTAGGAGATGCTCATGATCGCACACATCGTGTCGTAAATTGAAATGCAGTCTACATCATTCTGAATAATTTGACACCTAAAAGCAAAGATCAACAGAAGCTGTCTAAAATAACTGACGCTGCACTCAGTTTTCTGTAGTACAGGACAGCTCTGAACACTTTTAGACCAGCTTAAAGCGATAAATTGCCAACATGAACAGGATGTTCACAAAAGCATCAGACTATACCAACATATCCAATGTGACATGGTTTCTGATGAAGCTCAGGTGAATCTTCATGGAGGGGGATCTGTTCACACGTTGTGTCTCTATACCTCTATGGCTATTTCTGCTGATCCATTCTCTTCATCACTTCTGCTTTCCCACACATTCTCTTCATTGTCAGTTTCAGTATCACTACTCTTGTCTGATGATCTGATACAATCAGTCCCCATTCTTTCAGTTCACTTCAGTTCCGTCACTGCCTTTCAGACCATCTGTCGTGCGGCCTCAGCCCCACCACAACATTCATTCTCACATGCTCTTGCTACTTCAGTAAATTTCACACTTTACCTCCACACGATCACTCTTCATTGAAATAAATTCATCTCCTAGACTCATTTAATTTATAGCAGTATGTTCAAACAACATTCATTTTTTGTAACCGCTTATTCCTGTTAAGGGTCGCGGGGGTCTGCTGGAGCCTATCCCAGCTGTCATCAGGTGAGAAGCGGGGTACACCCTGGACAGGTCTCCAGTCTATCACAGGGCTAACACAGAGACAGACAGACAACCAATCACACCCACATTCACACCTACAGCCAATTTAGAATCACCAATGAATCTAACCAGCATGTCTTTGGACAGGGGGAGGAAGCTGGAGTACCCGGAGAGAACCCACGCAGACACAGGGAGAACATGCAAACTCCACACAGAAAGGCCCAGCCGGCCCATGGATTCGAACACTGTGAGGCATCAGTGCTAACCACCTCTCCACTGTGCCGCCCTGTTCAAACAACAAATAAGTCTAATTCACTATTTAACTAAATGTATCATTAAACAAAGCATACAAACCTCGGAACAGGATTTAGTCGTGATCGAATGTGAGTTGAAGCCATATTGTACAGTTCTCATCAGTGGATTTAGTCTTGTTCAGGTGTCAGCAATCAAAACCAAACCAAACAAACTACCAAACTACACCGATCAGGCATAACATTATGACCACCTCCCTAATATTGTGTAGGTCTCCCTTGTGCCTCCAAAACAGTTGTGACTCATCAGAGAATGGACATGGTCCTTCTGAGGGTGTCCTGTGGTGTCTGGCAATAGAAT
>JASGAT010385920.1:0-13508 GCA_030220025.1 Chelon auratus | reverse complement strand
ATGTAAGCATCCAAAATAAAAGGCGGATGTTTGAAAGACGTGTGTTAAAAATTCTTTGCTCTGTTTAACAGCACTTGGGAAATATTTTCAAAAGAATCAAATTTACATAGGGGGGCTAATAATTTCGGCCTCAACTGTATGATGTGTAGTTTTTGAAAATCAGTTGTACAAAGGTATTTCATCCTGTCCCTTTAAGAAAAGCTGTTATACAGTATTTTGTAGATATATTACAACAATATCCAAAGTAAAAGCCCTCTGATTGAACACTGAAATTAGAGAAAACTCAAATGATTAAAGGTGTCCTTGTTAGATTCCTGACCGCTAGTGGCGCTGTGGAGCAGGTGTTTTCATGAGGAAGACGCTGCTTTGTTTGTTTAGGTCACATGATACACATTCCTGTCAGTGGGCTCCAATTTATTTATGTTTTAAAGCGCACAGATAGGTAATCCGAATATGTGCCAGTTGGTTCCTCACGGGGAGGCGTTGTAGAGTCGTATGGCCTGAGGGACAAACGTCCTCCTCAACCCTACCACGAGGTGACCTTCGTCTTAGTGCTGCCTCCACCACAGCGTAGAAGAGCGCACTGGCAGCGATAGTCTGGTAGAACATGTCCAGCAGCTTCTGGCGGATATTAAACGATCTTAGCCTCCTAAGAAGATAGAGACAGCTCTGACCTTTTTTTGTATATTGAGTTCGTGTTAGCCGACCAGACCAGTCCAGTTTGTGGTCCAGCTGTAGACCCAGGTACTTTCAGGTGTGAACCACCTCTACACTGCCGATGAGGCCTGCATCTTCACTCCCTTCACCTCCTCTTTATTCATCTTCCTCTGTTGCTTTTTTTATCTCCTCATATCTGGTGGTTCTAATGATATAATCCCCCTCCATGTCTCAGAGTCTCTCCCATATGGGAGGTGAGTGAATGGGCTCTGAGGGCCGTTGCATCAGAACGGTTGTGTGGCCTGGCTCAACCTCGGCGCCCCGCGGCTGGTTGGCAGCCGGACCGCCCGCTGCTGGTGCCTGTGAGTAACACACAGCATTTCCCGGTAAACTGGTGAGTGTGATGTGTCACTGTTTCTGGTATTTTTACAAGTCTGAAGTGGTTTGACTGATTTTCCACTTTCCTGAAATGCCTTTTCATTTAGCAAGAAGCTTATTTTTACAGTTTTACATGTTACCTCCTAAACCGTATATATTTTATGGGATTCCTGTAAGGTGTTAACAAACTAGGTGTACACCGATCAGGCATAACATTATGACCACTTTCCTAATATTGTGTAGGTCTCACTTGTGACTCATCAGAGAATGGACATGAGCCTTCTGAGGGTGTCCTGTGGCGTCTGGTAAAAGAATGTGTATTAGTGGGGGCCTTTGAGTCCTTTGGGTTGAGGGGAGGCGTGGTACATGTCTAAGCAACATCCACATGAATGCCAGGTCTAAAGGTTTCCCAGCAGAACATTGAATTGTCATAAGATGGTCAATATTAGTGGTTTTAATGATGTGGCTGATCGGTGTTTTTCATTACTTAAATGTTATGAAGTCTGACAATATAGTGTGATTCTGGGTTAAACTTTTTCTAATCTGTCTTGAGTATGGATAGCTCATTTGTATTCCTAAAATTAAGTTTTGTTTGGGGAAGAGAAGATTGTTTCAGATGACATTAGTCAGCACTGAGGCAGAATACTGCAATCTCATACTAGCACAACAACAATTTTACAAGACTAAAGTCTCATTTAAGGTTCTGTGGGGCATAGACGCTGTAACCAAGGCCGGTTTGAGTCATTTATACTTGAACGCTCGTCAACCTGGCTCGCTCTGTAAAAACGCCACCCAAAAAAAAAAAGTCAGGGGATCACCAAGGGGGTTAAGAAGAACATGAGTGCCTGTCCTGTCTCATGACCTGAAATGTGATTGCAGCTGAGCAGAGGGACGCAGACGGCGATCGCCACTTCGCGGGTTTGCCAGCTCGCCCAGCCGAAGAGAAGACTTCTGGAAGGACCCGGCCACAAACCTAAACCTGTACCCGTCACCGACTTTCCTTCTAAAGCGACTGCACACATAGAGCTGCTAGCCGGTGAGTCTTCATTTACCACTATCGTTTTGTGTTCCCGGCTTGTTGTTTACTTGTTTAATCCGTTTGCTTTTGTCTTACCAGCCCCAAAGCACGACCATCCCAAGTTCGAAGGGGAGCGCTCGGCGTGCTGGCCCGTCTCCAGAGCGGCAAGAAACTACATAGCCAGCAGGAGGCTTCTTGATCTTTCCAGTCCCAAAGAGAGGAAGGCTCTGTTTGAGGGATATGACCCATACGTCGTGAGCCGGACAGCCCGCTCCGCCAGCCCCTCTCCTCGAATACAGCAACTGTGTCGGCCACTGCCTCGCAAATGTAGCTCAAAATAGGAGGAGGGACGACAAACATTTGGAGAGTCATTGAGATATTTTCCGTGTGAAATGCCTTTTATTTGCTGTGCTACATGAAAAATACACCTGGGTAAAACAATACAGTACACTTTCCACTTTTTTTGCACATTTAATTAAGGCGTCAGACATCATGTGACCAGGATATAGCTAATCCTATGTTAAAGTGTGTTTTTCTTCTAGGGCGATGCACCGTCATTTGTTTCTGCCACTTTGAACCACAGTGTTTGACTTTGGCTATTAGTCAATCGCTGCTCCCACAACCCTTTTGGTGAAATTGCGATCCCAAAGTCGTACTCATAGACTCCTGAGGCAGTGGCTCTATTCATTGTGGTGTGTGAGGTGAAGTGAGGTAAAGTCATAGACGGCATTCTCTGACTGTAGTTTTCTTCACGTCAGTTTGGTGCGTATGTACCTTTAATCATCTTGGCACACCGCTGAGAGATTTGGTAGGTTACACTGCCACTGGTTACAAGATGATTAGTTTTCAGTAGCATGTCTTCATGAATGCTTTCCACACCTCTGCAACCAGCGTGGTGCCTTTTTAAAAAGCTACCAAAATGACCAAACGTGTAAACGATGATGCCTTCACCATATCATTAAACATAAAATAGCTAAAGCAGACACCAGGGGAGAAGTTGTTGACTACAGCTAAATTTGCTCTGAGACATCCTGCAGCCTCTCACCCGAGTCACACATCATTCACTTCTTAATTGTCATCTTATTGTTATCAAGAGATGGAGGACCAGTGACTCAGCTCCGCGGCAGAAAGATAAAAGATCATTAACACAAATTAACCACGCGGAGAAAAGAATCTGAAAACAGCATCTGCCTGCGCAAACGACACGCAGGCTAGATGGCAAAGAAGATCGGTCGGGACCTCGAAAGTGAGTTTTCCGCGGCCCTCCACGGGGACCGGGGACCTCGTGTTGGGAACCATCACGTATAGCCCTGAGGACATTGACATAGACACACAGCGGCGCGGCACAGATGTGTTCATTAGTGAGATGGGAGGTTGTGCAGTTTGATTTGCGTAATCGCTTCGGAAGGACTCGGTGAGGCGCATGTTGCTGAATCTCAGCGCGGTGAGTTTGGACCTTATAAACGTTTCCGCCGCTTTAACTTTGTCTCAAGAGGCGCTAGTTAACATGATGCGGGTAAATAAGTTAAGATATATACTCGGTGAACTTATTGTGTCAGGTTTTTATCCCTCATAATGATGTGTGTGTTTGTCACTCATGTTTCCAGTGATGTTCCGCGTCTCATTACTTGTGCGTTTTGTTGCTATTAATTGATTCGCGTAATTGAACTTCTTAACGTCAACTACAGATATCTTTTTTTTTTTTTTTTAATTCAGAAAACTTACTTTGAGATTGTTAGTTATCATCAATCATTGCTTCATTTTGTGAATGAAGCAATGATCCAACGAGTAAAGGGATGGCACCTGAGGCGTTACTCATCATCAGTCACTAACGTCATGCCATTACTTTCTTTCAATTTCTTCAGAAACCCATTCAGTTAGTTGAGTGTTATGTCTTAACAGGCTCCGGTCATGTGAGGTTTCAGGTGGGCACCACCCAGCCACAGATAAAACTTGAATTGTGAATGTTTTGTACATGCAATATACTTGAAGACTCTCAGCCTTCTCACTTGAGGTTTCTTGACGGAGCTTCACCCACTCACCCCAGTTTCTCCTTCAGTTCCGGCGATGGGTTTCATTTCAAAACATCTGTGTGAGATGCCCGCACGAAAAACTCACACAGCTAACACCTGTTGCTGTCCCAATACTCGCCTGCAATGAAAGGCTCTCATTCAAATCAGCCAGGGTGGTATGTTGACGCTCACGCCTCCTTCCTTTACTCCTCTTTCAAACCGCCTGTCTTGTTGTCAAACGAGCGTCCTTTGTCCCTCGGGTGAAGGTGGACTGCTGAGTTCTTATTTGACTGGGTGTCTCACCTTTGTCAGCTCCTTTGCGGCTCTCCTCTCTTGTGAAGGAGTTTTGTTCTTGTGTTTCTCATTTATGACGGCTATACTGTAGTGTATGCTGTAGTATACCCTTCATCACTTGAATGCATTTGTTTTTATTTGTTTGCATTTGAGTTTAACTCGCCTCTGGGTGATTTGCAGTTGAATGCACAGGCCATTCAAATGAACATTGCTTCAGAAATTCTGATGCAGCAGTAATAATAAACTAATACTACTATGAGCAACACCACATTCTAATCTTTATCATTCTTACTCCTAATACTGCTTTACTTCTATTTCTATAAAATGAATGATGACCGTAATACTTCTACTTCAACCAACCACCCTAAAGAATAATTTGACTAAACACCTCGGAGCTAAAAGTTTCACAGACGTACAAGAGCTTTTGATTTAGATTTCACTTCCACTTGGATTACAAAGAAAACCTGCGGCTGCTTTGCACTCGTCGTCGCGCCAACCCGCTGAGCTCTTAGTGTCTTTATTTTGTTTGGAAAATCAAGCACAACATACACACTGTTACGCAACATTTACACACATCTCATCCTCGGTGCAAAGTCTGTTACAGTTCCCTTTATGCTCTCGGTGCCAAATGTGAGACTGACAGCTCTGCTTCAGAAATGTGGAAGTGAAACTGGTTTTCCTTGAGGATCCACCGCTGAAAAGTCTCTTCACGCTCTCAACAGTTGGCAGGGTCCTCGTGACGAGTCTGCGTTCATGGAGCGGAGTCTGGCTGGAGTGTGGACCTGCCTGCTGGGGGCCGGATTTGCCTTGGGTAAAGTGTGTTTAGATATGATTCGTCTGTTGCTGAATTAGTCGTTAGGGGATGCAAATCATTTTTTTGATAAGAGCATGTTTAAACTACACCTTTAGCATCTTGTTTTTGCTTTTCAAAGCCACCTGCCCTGCACCAAACTCTATCTGGCAGAAAAAACAGTAGCCGGCGTGCGAATTAGCAGCTTCATATATATTTTTCAGAGCTTGTAAAGACAAGAATTCCCAGGCTCCTAGAATATGTCCTGGAGAGGTGAGTCAATTCAAAAAATTCAACGTGCAGGAGGAAGCATGGGATTGCACTAATCAGCGTCACATGCACCGGATTGTGAGTCAGGTCCAGACAAACGTCTTGTGCCATCTTGTTGATGCCTCTGTTGAAATTTGTCAGAATCTGAATCAGACATATCTGTGCGTCAACATGCTGCAGCTCAGACATTTAGTTTTTTTGCATTTGCGGTTAATATTTCTTTTAGTTATTTTATTATATTACATATTTCCTGCCAGTGAAACGCATCTTGCAGATCCTTTCCGAATCCTCACCTGCGTCACTAACTTGCAGATCCTATTGTTCGAGTGTAAAAATTAAATCAAGCATTTCTTTAGACCTGTGGCACCCACCTTTACCTCTCTGCATCCTCTTTCTCCCCCTGCAGCCTTCTCCGTTTCAACACCTGGCGCGGCCTTTTCCAAACCGCCACAGCTAAAAGGCTGCGTGTTCGTAGAAAGGGGTAACGTCACCTGCCACTGGGAGCCTGGAGACCCCGCGGCGGCGAACTACACTCTTCAAATCACGAAGATGTGAGACACCATGTTTGTTTTCTGGAAAATCATGCACATTTACACAATTACATAGTGTAAGATGATTAACGCATTCATAAAAATACAATACCAGAAATATAACACAGGTATATCTCTCCGGGTACTTCAGCTTCCTCCCACCGTCCAAAGATATGCTAGTTAGGTTAATTGGTGATTCTAAATTGGCTGTAGGTGTGAATGTGAGTGTGAATGGTTGTCTGTCTCTCTGTGTTAGCCCTGCGATAGACTGGCGACCTGTCCAGCGTGTACCCCGCCTCCAGCCCAATGACAGCTGGGATAGGCTCCAGCAGACCCCCGTGACCCTTCACAGGAATAAGCGGTTACAGAAGATGGATGAATGAATAACACCAGTACAATACAAGTATAACTCCCCTTTTATGAAAGTAAAAGTATCTGGTAATTGTGACACATTTTTAAAGGGACGCGCCCTGGTTTCTGAAACTGAAATTTTGTCCAGTTCTTTCAGTATTTTTATTGTTTTTTTGCCTTTGAAAAGTAGGCCGATGTCTCCCAAACTCTGCAGCTCACATCAATACGATCCAGACGGATAAATAACATTACAGGGATGAGAGGAAAAAAATAGATTTGAGAATCAGGACATCCACATCCTTCAGTGTGGATGTCGCCTTTTTTCACGTGCATATATATATATATATATATATATATAAATATCTAAATCATTATATGTTTCTTTAGATGGTGGACAAACAGTTTTACTTTACTGCTAAGAAAAAAAAGAAGAAAACAAACCTGCAGATTCATCAGTCATGAGCTTCTGAACAAACTAGGATCTGCAAGGAGCACGAACGCTGGACACGAATGAGTAAGATCAGCCGTGGCAGCTTTCATTTGTTTCCAGACTGTGCGTAATCATGTTTCCTAGAGAGAAGATGACAAACTGTTTTAATTTCGCCTTTTGATGAGAGTAAAATTGAATCGGAAGAAATGCCTCACGCCTTTTGAAGTACTGAAGAACATGTGCCTCTGAGCACAGGAAGCATGTTATCTCATTAATCTTTGACGTACCTTTGGTATCTGAGACGTAATGCTTGTGTGTTTTTTTTTTGTTTTTTGGGTTTTTTTCATATACTTTGCAGGCAGAGCCTCTTCATGCATTTCCTGTGGTTTGGTATCATTTCCACGACAGCCTGACATTTCTACTTTGCCATCATTTTCCTCTCTTTTTGTCATTGTGGTTCACGGTTGACTAATACCTGTGCTTTTGCACGTATGCTTGGAGGTTTGATAGCGCAGGGTATTTGATAGCAATCCAGCGTGCAGGTACACATTTGAGTTGGTTCGTTTGAGTTTTGGGCAATATTGCCACATTGTGTGTTGCCAGTAGCGAGTTGCAACATAGTGTTGCAAAAGGACATGATGAGACAGATGTTTCTGCAAGACATGCACAATATGAGCAGTCTTACGTGTGCATGTGCGTATGGCCAAGGTTTTGTTTTGCGAGAATGATGACAATCTGAAACGTGTGCACGCGCGGCCATTTGCGTAACGGACAACTGGAACATGTTTTTGTTTCTGTTCGTGGTCACGTGTAGGCCCACTCTGAAGACGCTCACCTGCACCACGCCTGACACCAGCTGCACCAGGGGACTCGACTCGGCGAGGTTTAACTTTTGCATCACTGTGACGGCGCACAGCGGAAGTCGGAACATCTCATCAGAACGTCGGTGTCAGTCCGGTCGGATAGAGGGTGAGGATGCGGGGCTGCCCTTGCTCACGCCCTCGCGGCTTGTCTCTTCATTCTCACATTTGTCTCCTCGCCTTCCACAGTGATGCTGCCTCCAGTGACTTTGGAGAGTGTAAAGGCGACGCGTGGGTCACCCAGCTGTCTGGAAGTAACCTGGAGTCGCGACATTTTGGAATTTCCGGTGTCTGAATCTGAAATCAAAGACTTGAATTCCCAGATTCAGTTCACAGCACAAGGGCAGGTGAGCCACCCCCAGATAAATGCACAGAGTAGAGTACGCATCAATGCAGGAGGCCATTCATTTAGAGCAAATTCATTGCCATTTTAATGTTTTAGAAATGCAAAAATGCTGCCAGTAAGAAAAAGTTGACCCTCGCCTTGTTCCTCTGCTCCGCACAGCTCGACGCTCAGGTCAGGAACGTGACGGTGACCGGTTACAGCTTCGAGGTTTGCCTCTTCAGACCGGACACCTCGTACACCATCAGCCTCCGCCACCGCTACCGGGGCCCCGCGAGCCCGTGGAGCCCATGGAGCCAACCGCATCAGGGAAGGACAGCGGAGGACGGTGAGTTGACAATCACCATGGTCCCCTTTAATAATGGAACCAACCTTTATTAAGTATGACAAAAGACACAAGAATGTGCGCATATTCCAGGCATAGGAGACATTAGAGACATGTGGCGTTAAAGCAGTCGTGTCAGACTGAAACGCAGCAGAACCAAACACATCACTGATTACAAATGCAGTGTCAGGCGGTCCATCTCCACCCGTCCATTTTCTGACACTCATCTATTGTAGGTTCAAGCTGTGGCTGTGCGAAAGCAAGCGTCCGCGGGCAGCCAATGGGATCTTCAGGTTCTCGGTCAGCCACTGGGTGTCCTCCTCCCAGTTGGATACGTTCTGATTATGTCCTCATCTGGCCTCATTTGTCCAGCATCCTCCAACAACACAGTTTTCCAGCTGAGAAAACACAGACGTCTCTAACGATACAAAGCATGGATGAATGCGCGACAGTACCCCCTACACGAAGCTCAGTGACGAGCCCCCCGCCGTTAGCCTGTCTCTGCAAATATTCCCTTACCCGGGTCACGCTACATCTAAAACAAAAGGCAGCTGATCTTGAAAACATTTCCCCGTTCATCCGTGTGGCTTCTTCAGGTTCTGACAGTGTGACGAGTGTGCAGACTTGTTCTTTGGGGGAACACAGGTGCACAAAGCAGAGCCAGTTGTTGAGTTCAGGGCTCAGCAGGGACACACTTTTGAGGACAACACATTTTAGGTAGAGAAGACAGATGGTGTGAAAGAGGAGTAAAAGAGTCTGAACTCTTCCACCAGTCGTTCAGAACGGGAGAAGCCCACCAGTCTACAAAGGCTAAAAGGACTCACCTTATTCCTTTGAATCAGTGAAGCACGGAGACGTAATCCTTGCTGCTCGCTCTAACACTTAGGGTTATCAACTGTGGTGCCCTGATATACTGTATTATATCTTTATTAGTGGACAGTAGAGACAGGACATATAATAAAAGTCTCTGTTTACTTATTAAAGATTTGTCTGAGAAAGAGAGCTTCCGTAAATATCACGGAAACGTGCAATTGCGTTTTAGATGGTACCAGAAGGATGCGCCAGCCAACGCTGTCGGTGCCGCTGGGGAAGCGTAGAGCGGATAATGGTGCTGCCAAAACGCGCTTCCTCAAGAAAAGTCCAATCATTTTCAGATTTTTATTTTTGTGTCTTCCCACCAGCTCCATCCGCCGCGCCGGTATTCTGGAGACAAGTGAAGCAGACGAGCCAGAATGGGCAGAGACTCGTCTCTCTGCTGTGGAAGGTGCGTGCGTCGAGCAGCTATAATGCTTTCTGACTATCACTTTGGGTTTACAGTTTAATAATCTTTGGGCTTTCATTAGTTTTTAATCACCATCTCCTCCACCCCCAACGCTGTCCCTAATTTGTTTTTATATCTTCCTGAAGTTGCTCATTTATTGCATTACTAAACTGCAGATAGAAACCGATGAAATCCTCCATCACAGCAGCCCACTCTCTGCTTTCTCTCTCTCTTTCCTTTTTTTATGTGTGTGCGTCTTCATTCAGCCCTTGCCTCACTCCTTAGCCAATGGAAGAGTCGCTTTCTACAACGTGACTTGCCACATTGGAAGCGCTCCGGCCCTGACGGATCACGGGAGCTGCAGAGATTTGCACAGTGAGAGTACTTCCTGCAGCTTGACTCTACCTCCTGGACGTTGCTCCTGCTCGCTGACGGCCTCCACCTCTGCAGGAGCCTCGCCGGAAGCCAGGGTGTGGCTCCTGGGAGCCTCTGAAAAAGGTCAGCGCCCCGGTCCCACGTTTGCCTTTGGGTCGGTCACGGGGGAATTTGCTGCATCGTTAGCAGAGACGGACTTTTAGTGTAGTTCGAAGACTTTTACCAGAGGTTTTCACCAGAAGCGTCGATGTGTAGATAACAGCGAATTCATACAACATACAAGTAACGTTGGGGAGCCATACTGTGGACTGTTAATCTCACAATGTCTTATGAAAACTGGCGTTGCATTGGAGCCTGGTTGGCAAAATATTAAGGCTTGGAAAAAAGTTAAATTCATATTGATTGATTTCTGATTATCCATCTGAAAATTGTGTTTCATTTTAAATAAATGTCCATTCTAGTTGGCCCCGTTCTTAAGTTCGGCCCCACCTCTGATTGACTTTGACGCAACTTATCTTAGACGAACAAACAAAGTTCTGCAGAATCACAAATTAGCAAAACTCCTTCTAAAACAAACTTTGCGTGTAGGTGCTAAAAGGTAGACCGCGTCCTCCGTGTTCTTCAAACAAAGCGGTTGTCAGATCACGTCTATTTTAACACCTTGCTGGAACCGAGGGGCCTCATCCCGCTGACGAGATTCTGACAGCCGTCCTACTTTGTGCAGGGTTTGGGCCAAGTGTGCGGGGGCTCTTCAAAGTCTCTTTTGTAATTTTTCTGTGTACAACAGTATGAATGGCATCAAGGAGAGACTGTGTTGTTGTAACCTTAATTAAAACAGGCAAAAAAAACAAAACAAGGGGAAAGTAAATACTGTTGGCATCTGCATTTGTTAATGTTCACCATTTATTTTCCGTTATTAAATAAAAAATAAATCCTGATTCTTGTACTATGAGGACACTGAAGAGGTCCCCTTATCACAAGGACAGCTCATTCTTCAATCCAAAATGTATTTATATTACTAGTTATTTGCTCTGTGTTTGGTTTGAGTTGATGTTGGGCAAGGCACGACTCCACTCAACAGATGTCGGAGAAATAAAAACGTTTGTCATCTTGTCCCTTCTTCAGAGCTGCCGCCCCCGAGCCAAATCTCCGCAAGGCCACTGGGTGACATGAGCTTGGAGGTTCGCTGGGCGGCTCCAGTAAATCGAAGGGTGAGCGGTTTTGTCGTGGAGTGGTTCGCTGTCAGAGAGCAAAGCAGCGCCGTCCTGCACTGGGAGCGGATGAACAGTTCCCGCACAACGCTGGTCATCACAGGTAACCCGACATCACCTGCAGCTGCTGAAATATTCTTTTACAGTCGAGGTTGCAAGCTTACGAGATAATCGCCGACGGATGCTTTTCATTTTGTTTCAGAGGGAGTGAGGCCGACGGAGCGTTACGCCGTTTCTGTCAGAGCGCTGTACGGTCAACAAGGGGCAGGGGAAAACAGGACCCTGCACATTTATACACAACAAGGAAGTACGTGATCTGCACTGTATGTACTGCGGCTGACTTGTGGGGCTTTCAGCGTAGTGTATTTGATGCTCTCTTTAAGGATAGAGTGATCCCTTAGAGTAAGGGTGTCAAACATATGGCCCGGCGGCCAAAACAGGCCCCGCCAGAGGGTCCAATCTGGCCTGCAGGATAAATTTGCAGTTTTTCAATGAAAGTAACTGCTATTACTAATTTGTCCACTAGGGGTTTCACTGTTTTAGTAAATCTTGTTACATACTCCTCAAGAAGCAAGACATTTATTCTTGCTCCTAGGGCTGCAAGAACAAGAAAAAAGTTCAAGGCCAGGTAATTTATACTTCACGAGAAATGATAAGAGGCAATTTTCTTATTATTTTCCGGTGTCTTCCAGCCGTTTTGACAACCGTGTCTGTTTGATCACGCCGTTTATTCAGCATGCACCCACTCACAGTATGCCCATCTCTACCCAGGAGTGATTAATGGCCACAGGAAGAACAAACTTCTTGCTTCCAGTGGAGTATGTAACAGCCTTAAAGGGGAACTACCGTTTTTTAACCTGGACCTTATTTCTGGCATAAAATACAATCGTTTACGCACCCATGTAAGTTTGGGTGTCATTTGGAGTCGTTCAGAAGATATTTAGAACCATCGGAGCGCCGCGTATATCTATATAGTGGGAGTGACTGGGGCACTGAGACGCAGCCTCTAAATAACGCATTATCTGCTGCGAAACTCGTTCATTTCACCAATATTTTGTTATGATACGCTAGTGCTAGTCCCTGTTGAGTCCGGAGTTACCTGAGTTACCATCATCCTGGGTCTGTAGAAAAGTCTTTCGTGGCAGATAATGCGTTATTTAGAGGCTGCGTTTCGGTGCCCCACTCACTCCCACTATATGGATATACGCAGGTCTAAATATCTTCCGAATGACTCCAAATGACACCAAAGTTATATGGGTGAGTAAACGATCATACTTTTTGCCGGAAATAAGGCCCAGGTTGTAAAAAACAGTAGTTCCCCTTTAAGAGTTGCAGATATAACACAACACTAAGACCCAGATCTAAACAGATAGATGGCAGCCAATGCGCCGAAATTGCACTTCTTTCTACTGAGAAATTTCAGGATGTTCATTAAATGTAAACATTTACATAATGCACTCGCACTAAAACAAAGGGAAACAATTTGAAGTTGTCGTTATTTATAGGTTTATTATGCTCTTATTTTCAGGTGTTTTCCCTTTGAGACTGAACTGAAATACACTCATGCCTTAGAGGCTTTTGATATGTGGGTTTGATAAATACACTGATTAAGGTTTGTTAGACCACTTTATATCTGATGATCATGTTATGCAACATGTACATAAAGCTGACTCATTATGGGGCCAAATTTTAGTGACTAAAATGTTGCACATTAAAATCATATTAATCTTTGATCATGAAAAAATGAACAAAATGCTTTCGATCTTCATTAGCAGACGAGGCAAGATCTTTATCTTAACAAACTTTACATCAGCTGAGCTATCAGTTGTTGCGAAACAGAAATGGAGCCTTGTTATCTCAACATACGCCGCTGCCTGCTCTCGCCTTTCCTCGCTCACAGCACCCACAGCGGGTCCTAACGTCACGGTGCAGCGCATCACCGGCGGCAGCGTGGAGCTCACCTGGAGTCCCGTCCCCGTGGAGCTGCTCGGCGGTTTCATCCGCAGCTACACTCTCTACTACCAGAACAACACAGAAGGTGAGCGACGCACACGTCCAGCGGTGACACAGAGCGAGGCTGCACTTAACACACGGAGTTGCAGTTATTTGAAAACTGATAATCAGTCAATATTCAGCACTGATGCAGCTCTGTGATATCTTGACTACTTGCTCTACTTTTTTTTTTTTTTTTTTGGATTATATCCAAAGCCGAAAGATGAGTCTGTATACACACCGATCAGTCAAAACATTAGAACCACCGACAGGAGAAGTAAATATATTTGATCATCTTGTGACAATTCATTGTTCTGCTGGGAAACTTTTGGACCTGGCATTCATGTGGATGTTACTTAGACATGTAGCACCCACCTAGACCAGACCAGGCACCCCCACCCCATAGCAATG
>JASGAT010385917.1:6869-21828 GCA_030220025.1 Chelon auratus | reverse complement strand
GGAGAGGCGGCTAATGCAAGGGAATCCTTTGATTTGGGATTTTACAGCAGCTAAAGTCAAACAGATCTTTCCGGCATCAGACAGATGTTGAGAGCCATCAAGTTCAAGTTAATTTCAGTCCTACATTACTGTGGCTACATCTGTTTATTTGGAGGAATGTGCCTGTGCTTGTCTTAGATTGTGTGTTGTTTTCTGTGTCCTATGCAGTACACATTAACATCCATCTGGTAACCTACACCAATCAGGCATAACATTATGGCCAGGGGCCTCTGTGGATCATCCTACAGATACTTGATCAGTTTGCGATCTAGTGAATTTGGAGGCCAGGTCAACACCTTGTGCTGTTCTTCATGTTTTTTTGAGTTGTGCATCCACATGAATGCCAGGTCCAAAAGCTTCCCAGCAGAAAATTTAATTGCCACAAGATGGCCAAAGTTATTTAATTCTCCTGTCAGTGGTTTTAATGTTGTGGCTGATCGGTGTATGGTGTGTGAGAACATAAAGCAACAGCAATATTTCAGCAACATGCTGGACGTGACCTGTGTGCAGCGAGGTGATATCAGATTGCTCCTGAGCTTGCCTGCCTGTGAACACTGTATGCATTTTAGTTAAGCGGTTTAATATAGACATGCTGTGGTGATGAATTGGGACAGGAAGGAGTAGAGCAGGCTGGGCCAACAATAGGCAAGGTATCTATTACCTCTCTATTGTTAGCCACGGCTGGGCTATTATTATAGCCCTCAGTGAGACACAGACAGCTGACTGCAGTTTCAGTACGGCCCACCTACTCCTCCCAGCCAGGAACAGGAACCGGAACAACACAGTCTGGAGGTTTCTGGACCTGTTTATGGAAAGTGTATTAGAAGTTCGCTGATGCGCTTTGCAGGTCTTATTTTTGTGATTAAACCTGAGACATTACAGTTACAAGAGAAATACCCCATCAGGGAAACCAGAAGTAGAAGTGGAAACTATGCTTTTGCTGATTATGAGGCTGGAAATAACAGCGGGACCAAGCAGAATTGGTTCACAAGGAGCGGTTTATATGCTTCAGCGTTTATAGTATAGTGTTAGAGGAGGACACAGAGCTGCATTCAGCTGTGTTTGTCTAGAGATTGGGTTAACGCAGGGGCAGGGTGGGGTGGGGCCGGGGGGGTGGGGGTGTCGATCCAGCCACGGCGGGGTTTCGAGAGTATTCCCGGTGGAGCCGTTGGTGCCGCGCATTGGGAGGAGTTGTGACGTTAGTGTGGGACAATGTCAGCTGCCAAGAAAGTGCTGATCACAGACATAATAAAATGTATCTGTGTCAGGATGAATAAAGTGGGCTGGCAGGGGAAGCAACCAAGCGTACGCGCACACAGAAAGACACGTTTGTACACACACCATTACCAGAGCAAACAAGCACATATGTGCAAGAACACAAACATGGCCTATCGCTGCCTCCGACTGTTCATACCGGTGATACGTGTTCCCGCCGTGTGATAAACAGCCTGAATTAAAAAGAATATCGTACGCGCGTTTCTTGTATTCTTTTGCATAGGAGTACACTTGTGAATGTGTGGGCTGCCGGGTGATTAGCTGACTCTTTGCCACTTGGAAATCTCTCAGGAGGGGAGATATGGAGCAGCTCAATTGAATCCTGGCAGGTAATCTAAGGAAACAGATGGATTTTAGTTATATTTGGCTGCAGATTAGCCACTTCCCTGTTGCTCAGAAAAAACAGCCGTTGCCAACTCCTGTTTGACAATCTGAATATTAGTTCTTGGTCAGGAGGTCTGGCTTGTGCTCCCTTAGATTGCCCATTCTGATCGGTGCACCCCGTGGATTCAATCCTATCTGCGTTTTCTAAGGCCCAGCTGTGGTAGCTGGCTAACCCCTCCGCACCGAGGCTCTTGCCCTCTCGCCGTCCCCCCTGCCCCTGCCTATCGCTCCGTGCCAGCGACCCGTGCCAGAGAAAGTTATCAGCGCTCTATCCCCTGCCCCTAATCCTCTCGGAGGTGGAGAGAAAGTGTTAAGCAGCGCTTCTCCTGCCGTTTATTGGAAAGGTAGAATGAACCTGTCTTTAAATGAGCGGCTATTTTTAGTACGCTCTCTCTTTTTCTCGGAGATTTGCAGGTAATGTACAGTAGAGGTGGTACAATGGGGGGATTTCTGTTTTGTGTATCCTGCGGGGATAATGCTGACATTTCCGTTTGCTGCATGTTGGTTTTCCATATGTGGCTGGCGGAAGTACAGTAACACACACTTAGGGGGGTCTTGGGAGAAATATAATGCTGCTGCTTTTACAGTGGCAATGTTTTGTTTTTTTTCTGCGAGGCAGTAAGTCATTGTTTAATACACTAATCAGGCATAACATTATGACCTCCGTTGTGACTCTTCAGAGAATGGACATGGGCCTTCTGAGGGTGTCCTGTGGTGTCTGGCAATAGAGTGTTGTTAGTAGGGGGCCTTTGGCCTTTAGTGGGTTGAGGGGAGGGGCCTCTGTGGATCATCCCACAAACACTTGATCAGTTTGGGATCTAGTGAATCTGGAGGTCAGACCAACACCTTGTGCTTTTTTTTTTCTGTTTTTAAAACGTTTTCGGGTGTGTGTCCGTGTCAGGTTGCATCCTGCTGGTGTCATTGCTATGGGGTGGGGGTGCCTGGTCTGGTCTAGGTGGGTGCTACATGTCTAAGTAACATCCACATGAATGTCATGTCCAAAAGTTTCTCAGCAGAACACTGAATTGCCACAAGATGGTCAATATTTACTTCTCCTGTCATTGGTTTTAATGTTGTGGCTGATTGGTGTATGTACAATTGTGTAGCTGCTTGTGTGCCTCATCCCGTATAATTTAGGTCTTTCATACAGTAATTTAATCCAGCTGGAAACTGTATCAAAGCTACATAAGGGCTCGAGTTTTAGTCTTGATTTACACACCAGTGGTCATAATGTCACAAGCTGCGCACTGTTATCATTATTTTATAAATGTATGTTGTGCAGATGGCAGACATATGCAGAATAAAAACTTGAGATAAAAAATAAAGCAAATTAGAAATAGCACGTTAAAATATAATCTTAATGTGCCTCATAGTAGATTTTATTTTGAAACTTGTCATATGTCGGACAAGGACCCCAGGAAGACTAGCCTGGCGTTTGTGCGTCGGCTAATGGGGATCCTCAATAAACAAATAAACAAATAGATACAGATTTAAATGATTATTACCAACATACTACGCACATTTTTGTTATTTAGTTTACTTTTTGTCTATGCGTAGTATTATATGCTACTGTTGTTGGTCTCTGGTGCACTCAAACACATGTAAATAGCCTGGTGCCTGGCCATTTAAGTCATTCAGTTAAATACAAAACCCTATTTTAAAATATCCTTATTTTAAATGATTATTTTTCCTATGTTATAAAAGCTATAAAACTTACTGGACAAAGTAAGTAGCTCAAATAACCCACATCTGCCTTTTAACGTGTCTCCACTGCACGTGACAATGAGATCTCATTCCTTGTATATAATCGTACTGTAACATCATACTATGCTGCACTAACATGAAATTTGCAAAGACAAGAGCAGAATTCAGCAGCGGCACCACCTCCAGTGAGTGTTTTCCCTATGGGTCACTTGCCTTTGAATGATTTCAGACAGACATTAACCTCATCTCATGGCAGGACTGACTGGCCGCGATGGTGTTAATGATGTATGTAGTTGGTATTTACCCACTGAGCCAGATTACTCCCTTATGATCCAATTATCACTCAGTCTGTAGTGGACTCAGAGGGCCTGCAGGGTCACTGCTTAGCCGTGAGATCCTCTATCACAGATTTTCTTCTACGGTGTGGATGCCAAGCAGAGGCTGCATCTCACTCTCTGTTTGAAAACTGTAGTGCAGTGCAGGATGTCAGTATTCTACTCTAAAATCATCTCAGGGGGCATCTGTAACATTGTAGTGAAGAGTGTCTACTGGGACGCGCTGGATGTCCTGCAAAGAAAGAGTGTGAAGACTGCAATCCAAGCGCAGATGCATGTAGCTCTAGATCATACAGAATGTGCACCTTCATCACAACCTAATTAGGACTCCACAGAAGACTCTATTTATATTTCCTGGTATATTTACTGTATCTACTGCATGTCTAGGCTTGTTTTTCTGCTGCTCGTGGATGGATTGTTTTCCCAGAGGAGAACACCGCCACATAACACCTGACCATATCTTTACTGCTCTTAGATGTTCTGACAATGTCTGATAATGAGAAGAAAATAACACAGACCTGAGGGGCAGTTTAGTCAAAGACTGGACTGCATGGACAGGCCTGCCACTTGGGTGGCATGTATAGAAACTGTGTGCGCTGTTGGTATCATTTGAGTTTGACAATATTGCTTCGTTACTATTTTGCTTGGGCCATTGTTCTTCTCTACTTTTATAAATGTACACCGATCAGGCATAACATTATGACATTTTATTGTGTAGGTCTCCCTTGTGCCTCCAAAACAGTTTTGACTTGTCACAGAATGGACATGGGCCTTCTGAGGGTGTCCTGTGGTGTCTGGCACTTGATCAGTTTGGGATCTAGTGATTTCGGAGGCCAGGTCGACACCTTGTGCTGTTCTTCATGTTTTTTTGAATCCCTAAACCATGTGTGCCTGTTTCGGGGTGCATCCTGCTGGGGATGGCTGCTGCCATCAAAGAGTGTCATTGGTATGGGGTGGGGGTGCCTGGTCTGGTCTAGGTGGGTGCTACATGTCTAAGTAGCATCCACATGAATGCCGGGTCCAAAAGTTTCCCAGTAGAACAGTGAATTTCCACAAGATAGTTGATGTTATTTACTTCTCCTGTCAGTGGTCATAATGTTATGCCTGATCGGTGTAAGTGTAACACCATTATAATTTATAGACGCATCTTCTTTTTTCCTTCTCCACCAACTCCACGGGAAATATCTCACTCTTTAACCCTGCTGTTTGCTGCTCGACTAGTAGTGTTCGGTGGGTTTCTTCTTGTTGAAAGCGGCTGCCTCCTGCTGGACTAGTGAGAATAAACTGAACGTTTGAGGGTTGTCAAGCATCATCTAAATGCATCTAAATATAATGAGTGCGTGCTCGTGGCATCCTGGTTTCTGTTTCTGCTGCCCATCACAAGCTGCTAGAAACACTTTTAGCTGTTGCTGGACCTGTCGTGGCGCGAGTGACGAGGTTGCCAACCTTGTTCTGGCTGTGGGCGAATGTGATGATTCAGGGCTCGTTGTACATATGTCACATCAGTGTATTCATCGTAACACGGCCGAGGCGAAGGAGTCGCAGTTTGTAGGTGAAAGATTGCGCCGTTAAGCACATTAGTCTTTGCCTTCCTTTTCTTTCCTCACAGTAGATATATCTTCAGAGGGCTCGGCTTAATTAAATCTCTGGGATCTTACTAAAATGCTCGAGTCTTGGTGACAGCCCTCTGTGTAATTGCCCTGCTGTCTGTGCAGGAGGAGCTGCATCAACCCTTCTCCCCTGAGTGTCTCACTCCCATCTGAGTTAACTGAAGCCTCCAAAAAAAAAAAAAAAAAGAGTTGCACACCTGTTTGCTACAAAGCTACCGCAAGTCAATCCNTTTGGTTTCACTTTCTTTGATACTATGAAGCACATGGGTTGCAATTGGTAGCCATCTTTTCTGTTTTTCGAATCCAGGCCGACTGGGGCCTTTCTTCGTGGAGTTTGCATGTTCTCCCTGCGTCTGCGTGGGTTCTCTTCCGGTATTCCGGCATCCAAAGACATGCTTGTTAGGTTAGTTGGTGATTCTAAATTGGCCTTAGGTGTGAGTGTGAATGGTTGTCTGTCTCTCTGTGTTAGCACTGTGATAGACCGGCAACCTGTCCATGGTGTATCCTGTACCCAATGACAGCTGCGATAGGCTCCAGTCCCCCTGTGACCCTCCAGAGGACGGACAAGTGGCTACAGAAAACGAATCCATGTTTTTCACAGAGGAGCAGTTGTACATCACAGTTTATCAGACCCCCACGATAACACATGGGTAACTTTGTCCAAAATATTAAATTTAAATTTCAGCTCTCACTTATGTAACTTACTCTACCTCCTCACCCCATTTGACTTGGCCTTTTGCTCCGCTGAGCATCCTGCCAGCTGGTTTACTAGAGTCCAGCACAGTTCTGGGCAGCTAAAGCAACAAAAGCCTACTGAGCACAACTTGTTTTCTGTAGAGCACCCCTTTCACGAGACACTGTCTGAACAGAAGTTACGCCAAAATGGCGTAAAAATAACTTAATGTGCATTCTCTTCTAAAAGTCTGGGAATCCAGGCTCTCAGAAGCTTATGCGGCACATCTGTCCACTAGAGAGCACTGTAGCATCAGTCATTGTCAGACCTCTATTCAAATCCGCGGGTGCAGAGAGGATGAAAACCAAAAAAAAAAATACAAGACCAAAAACAAGCAGCAGCATGTGACTAATGAAAACTTAAAAAGTGCCACTCTGACGCAAAATGGAGAGAATGCTCCGTACAAATGTTTCCTTAACTCTGCACCAGTGTGTTTTTCTTTCTTTTGTGTGTGTGCGAGGCAGGGTACAGGTTAAAGAGATGGAAAACAGACACTGTACCTGCCCCACAGGCCTCCTCAGCCGCCAGGATACTAAATACGTCACCCGTGACATTTTACACTCGCTCATTTCACTGCCCCGTGTCAAGTAATACACGGTGCACTGGCTCACACGTATGAGTACAGTACACACACAAGGCTATGTGGATATCGGGGGCGCACAAACACACGAATGCATAGAGGGATACTCACACACACTTTGCCCGGCAGCTGTCCAGGCAGGCAGGCAGGCAGACGGGCGGTTGGGCAGGCAGGCAGGCAGGCAGCAGGCTTGATCAGATAAATATGAGGCTTGTAATGCGACCACAGAGACGGGGCTGATGGGATCAATAAAGAACGGCGCTGCAGGTCATCGGGAGAACACAGCGAGAGGATAAATATGGACTGGCTCATCGGAAAACAGAGCAGCGAGACTGATGGGTACACAGGACTATATCTTCTCTTGTGTGTTCTCGCACCCGTCTGACACAGATCAGACAGACAGATTTCTTGCTCTGCTGTGCTCTACCTCTTGCTAAAGTGAGAGGCTTTGTTGCTGTGTTCTGTTGCGCTGTGTGTGCTTTAGCCTCAGCATTGAATACAATGGGATATTGGTTTTAGTGGACATGTTATACATATTTTGATACGTTCTGTGAATTAATTCTTGGTTATTTGCACTCCTTAGATGCTATATGTGTTCAGAGGAGAGGTTTTCTATCAAATGTTGGGAAAATTGTTTCAGTGGACTTTCAGTTCTTGCAGCAGCAACACATGCTTCAGCCTACACATTTATGTCCTAGTAATTTGAGGTTTTGGCTTTCGACAGAAATGGTAATATGAGCACATCAGACCTTGGGGCCTGGGTCATATTAATATGACACTTTGCATCATTTGCATCACAAAAATAATTGAAAAGTGACCAGACTTGAAAATAATCATTAACTAGAGCGCTAAAGCAGAACTGGAATGCTGCTGTTACGAGATGATACGTGTAAAAATCATGCACGCCACTCGTGCATTATGAAATCAGTTCGTTTTCCTGTTTCTCGGCCACAATCAGACAAAATAACAAGCAACACATCCCGTTTCACACGGCTATATAAAACTGACAAGTACTTCAGGTGTGCGAAGTTCTGGCTTGTGACTCTCAGCTGCGACTTTTGCCTTGTTTTGCTTAATGTGATGCTCCTGAACTGGGGGAGAGCGACTGAACCGGCAGATTCAGTGTTAGATTGTGTTCAGCTCCAAAACAGAAATTATGTTTTGTGTGTTTGTGTTATGTGTGTTTGTGTTGTGGACTGCTGTTATCCTGTGCACACATAATTAAGATTTGATCTTCTAAAGGAATGTATATGTTTGGTTATGTCTCATATGTCAGCTTTATTTCTCTGGAAACATAGTGGCTCCTGCACTAATGTAGCAATTAGAGGGGAAGATTGTATGTTGTGAGAAAAAGTCATTGAACCCAGAACCTTCTCTATGAAAGAGAAGGTTCTGGGTTCAAATCCATCTTTCTGTGTTCAGTTTGCATGTTCTCCTTGTGCCAGCGTGGGTTCTCTCCGGGTTCTCCGGCTTCCTCGGACATACTCATGTGAATGGTTGTCTGTCTCTCTGTGTTAGCCCTGCGATAGACTGCAGACCCGTCCAGAGTGTACCCCGCCTCTCACCCAGTGACAGCTGGCTGAGACTTCTTTTTCTGTAGTCTCTTCAGCTGAACACAATCTAACAAGACCTGTGCATTGTCCATGATAACTTCGGCATACGGGTGAGGGCTTTGACCAAATTTAAAAATAATTGTTTAAGAAGATTAAGCAGAGGCTGAAATTTGAAGTTTGTAGCACTGTTTTTCTTTTATAAATTTCTACCCCTCAAAGCCCAAATTGATGTCATGCATGCTTTCATTAGTATGAAATCACCAGTTATTTTTTTCCAATTTGAAAACACATTTGAATAGCAGTATATGTGTGCACACAGCACTACAAAAGAAAGTTAACTTTGTGTTGTCGTGATGGAAAATCTAGACTATCTAAGTGCCTAGAATGGATGTAAATGAGAGAAGTTTTATTTTTCTGTAATTTGGGTTGCACTTACTCTAAATGTTGTGTTACTTCACTCGCTATCAGTCATTACATTTGAGCATCTGTCGCTGACTTGGCGTAGCCAACGTTTACACAGAATGAATTACTACTTCCAGCTCCGCAAAAGTGTGCGATTCCAGGCAGCGCTGACATGTCACTCAGCGGGACTGTGCTGCGTGGCGATTACTCAGAACCTGATGCTTTTCTGTGCTTCTGGGAACTGGTGGGCTGGTGGCGTGGGCCTCTATTAATTATGGATTTCTGTTACTCATGGCTGTGTATATACTCACATTAAGGGGATGGACCTGCATTTACGATCCACTGTTTAAACTTTTAGCATGAAAGAGGGAGGATGTTACGCACATGAAGCCGTCATTTTTGAGTTAATTTTTAATCACTTACCCGCATTGTTATATTTAAAGTTATTCTGACTGTTTGTTTTACTCACTCCATTATGTGTACCATCACTGCATGCCGTTTTCATCTCATCCTCATCTGTGTTACTCTGCATACCATTCACATTATAGTTTACCATTTGTGTCGTGCAACATCTTTGGTGTTCTGTGTGTTTTAGATTGTTTTCCTCATCTCTTTGTGTTCTGTATGCACTGAGCTGGGCACACCTTTTTATTTTTTTTATGTTTTAGGATCAAAGAAGAACCAAAGCCTCAGCCGGCACAGTAAGTAAACTGCATCACCCAGAGTGCTCTAGGCTTTGACACTTCTTCCTGTCAGTCGTTGCTGTGTGCTTCATGTGGCTTTCTCCTCTTTGTCTGGGAGTTGAATTAAAGAAATGTTATTAATGTCAAGGAAACACTGTGACACTTATTTCATTTTTTATTTATTTGTTTTTTTTAAAGTCTCTGGATTCGTTAACATAGTTGAACTTTGTTGAGTAACAGCTGACTTCCATGACATTAATGACAACAGCTTCCCTTTCTTTTCTTTTTTTAAAGTCAGGCCCCTAAACCCTTTCCCTTGTTCCTAGTCTCTAACTGGCTGCCCATCTCCATCCAGTGTATCATCTGCACTCTGACTGGCTTGTGCAGCCTCATAGTTCAACTACAAGTGTGGACTAGATGCTCCTGTCCTGCTCTGCTGTACTGTACTGTAGTGGCTAACCGGTCTGACAACCTTACCTCTTCTGCACCACAAAGCTGGAATAAGTGACACCTCTGTTACCCTCAGCTGAGCATTTAATGCGGCTCTCATTTTTCTCATTGGCTGTAAAGCTGTCCTGCTTTTCTTTTTTTTTTCTGTCCTCCCCTCTATTTTAAATCTGTATGGTCTTGATTTTTCTATCTTTCTGTCTTTATTTCTGACACTGTGTCTGGTTGTCAGTGTGTCCACAAGCCGCCGCTCTGCCCATGTCCCGGCCTTCTCCTCTTTCTGCTCTGGTTCTAGTGAATGTCCCTGCTATTGTTCACTCCTCAGAAAAGCCGACTTGCTTCCTAAAAACCCTCTTCAGATCAGATTGTGTTCTCCCATGATGACTCATTGCGTTGTTCCAGTCACACTTTGCTTATTTGAACAGGTGGTTTCCCTTTAGTGGGATCACTGAGCTGGTAAATAACGTTCTTCAGCCCCAGCAAAAGTCCCAAAATGACAAGGAGCCAGAGCCAGACGCGTAAGTAATAGTACAGACCCCTTTTGATCTCCTCCCAGCAGGCGCAGACACATAGTTGTGACCCAAGCAGCTGGACGTACAGTATGTTTGACCCTAGTTGATATTAGAGTATGTTACACAATTTTCTCAGTGGATTTGTTCAAGCACATGAAGAAATGATGTGCCACAATGGAATATACTTTTATATAGAGCAGATATTGTCATGTGTTTGTGTCATCCTAGGACCTGATACTTACTGCCTAAATATGTCTATGATCACAGCTATTTGATTTATGCAGTGAATAAATGGCACAAAATAAATATCATTACAAGGATCACTTAAATACGGTCACATTTTCAAAAGAACGGAGGCCTTTTTGATCAAAGCCATAGTGTGGCACTTTTAAATACAGATTAAAGTCTGTTACATTTTAGTCCTTGCCAAATGAGCTCACAGAGTGCAGATTAAGGCAAAAAGCAGCAGGTGAATCTCTCAGAATTTCGCAGTACTCTAGCGTTTTATATCTGGCGTCTGTGGCGACTTACCCTGTGCTGGTGAACTGGCAGTTATGAATTTACAATTGCTGTGTGTCAGACCTGAAGAGAGATGCAACCGCAGCGTCAGAGTTGGTGTAGGGTACAGCAGCCAGGAGTATGGTGGAGTCTATGGTGGAGAAATGAGAGTTACAGATGTAACTTAGGTTCTATGCATTCACTGTATAAAATAGAACCTAGAAAGAATCTGAGAAAAGATTTTCATGCTCCAGGTAGAATAATTGCTTACTCTCAGAGAAAGAATTACAGTCAATAAAACGAAAGGATGAACACTGGACTGTAATATCAGACATATTGTATCATGTGCACCTGTCAACATGGTTTACGCAGCGTCAGTGTGAATTTACTTCTATCTAAAAATAACAAATGTTGACCAAAATGCTGAACAATAGAGTTGCCAAAGCGAACACAAAAGCAATAAAGGCATGGAAGAGGAAGAAATTAAAAACGTAAAATTAAAAGTACTGAATGTAGGTTTAATGGGGGACAAAAGTTTAGCACTGGAGTTAATTCTACAATGAAGTATAATGATCTAGTCACTGCACTTCATTGACAGTTATAATGCCTTAATTATAACAAGGTCAATGAGTAATATGGAGCAGCCTCAGAGCAGCTTCATCATACTTAAAGTAACCACATGACCAACAAAGTCTAACTGAGCTAAAAAATATGGTTATAACACTGATGATAGTTCTCTTTCATTGTGTTCCTGAGTAAACAATATAGATTACAGCTTAAGAAGCTATGCTACTTGTTATAATTCAGTTCCAGTGCTCTCATTAACCACTTTTCCAGCTGACCCTCCAAGAAAGTAGAAAGCTGTTTTAGAAAACATACAATAACTCTAAGAAACACACTAAAAAAATTGTATTCTCAGAACCAAACAAAAGCAAGCTAGCAACCAGGTGCACCAAAGCAGCTAGCATGCTAAAGCTATGTTGGGCATAAATTGTAGTAACCAAACCACACCAGCAAAGAGGGAAAATTGGATTTATAATTTGTCAAATAAAGAGTAATGTTGACTCTGTGCTGTGTGTGCGCGAACCGTCTATCATTTGCTAAGTTAGCCACCACAACTTTCTAAACTTTGTTAGCGTTAAGTCCTTTGCTGCCAGGAGATCCACACATGCAATACAGTATATATGATACAGTATTAAATAACCTGATGCTCAGTGCCAGCTAACATCACAATACTAACATAATAAACATAAAAAATAAGTGAAAATGAAGCTGATATAGTTTGCGACAGTGGTGTAATCTGGACGTTTGTAGAGAGCTTGTAGTTCAGCCTTGCAGTTGATACGGCGAGTCTGTCGTATGTCCAAGAGGGAGGCTCATGTTACTGGCCGCGTGTAGCAGCTTTGGTGTGGCCCAGAGGTAAGAGAGCTCCGATGCGCTTGCATGGGACGGGACAATGAGCAGCGTATGATTACTCGTCAGCAGAGTCACCCACATTTGACCGTGTTTGACATAATAATCAAACGTCCTGGAATGGGCACTGGGCACTGTGCACCAGCTGCCTGCTTCGGCTTGAATTTAGTCTCGCTCCATGCTTGTCCGGTTTCTTTGCCATGCTTTACTTGATAACTCAGTTGCTGTATTTAACTATGGGCCTACTGCATAAATGTCTCTTTATTTGCAAGCTCTTTAATCCATCCAGCTCCTTGATATCTGTCTCAGTGTGCAGCTTAGAATCAGGATCTCAAATAAAGAGCTTAGTCAAACATGTACAACTTGAAAATAACAGTTTTTTTAAACTTCCAAGTGCTGGGTGATCATTGGTACAATTGGTCTGATACAGACAAAGGGAGAAGTAATCATTTGTTGTCTTAACAGCTCTTCTCAGTGACCTTGTCTGTCAATAGAGCAGGGCCCTTAGTCCGTGTAGTGGTCAAGGATTGAGCGCAGCAAATGTCTGAGCGTAAGGGGAGATTAGGTGAGAATAAGACATGGTTGTTTGTAGTCTTATTTCCTTGATCCTCTGAGACAGTGGCTTTACCTCTTGTATCATACTCTTCATCAGTCTGTTATCAAGCCCTCTGTCAGTAAATGAGATTTGGTGGGATGTGTTAAACAAGGCTACATACTAATCTCTGCTTGGTAAACACACAAAGACTGTGACACAATTAGCCCTTTAATCCCTCGATGGGTACAACAAGAGGCATGCCAGTGGCACTCTGTCTAATGTTCAGATGGCACAGAGACACACACACACAACCGCACGCACACACAGACAGGCTTCAGGTGGTGCACGGCCATTGCATTTGGGCTCTAAAGGTCTGGTTGTGGGTAAAGGAACCACGTTTATCTCAAATGCTGAGCTGTATGTGGTAAAAGGATAGTGCTGCTTAATAATTCACAAGTGCTAATGAATGTTGCAGGGGATATGTGGGGCGAAACCAATTCTAATCGCCATATTATGAAGTCAGCCCAGTGTTTAGTTTCCAAGGAGACGCTCAATTGACATGTGTCATACAAAATGCATGTGAAGAGTCCATGTTTTTTTTTTGGTTGTTGTTTTTTTCAGCAGCCTCTTGGGACTTGTTAGGAGTTAAGGGGCTACTGTATAAGATCAGGTGTAATGTATCAGTAGGGGGCCATCTATAGGACACAAACAGTAACACAATAGACACCGCACCGGCCAAGGCTTAAGGCGGGCTGTACTGTGTGTGACCACCAATGATTAGGTTGTTAGGTTATATAACAGAGGAACAATACTGGCATGTGTTGGTAGTATATAACAGTATGGTGTTCAGTTTTCTTTGTCTCACCTTACAACTGTCCTGATATAGAAACACACAGGTGCAAATGATTCATTAAACGCCGGGGGAACCTGAGAAAGTGGAATTAAGTGATGTTCTTAAACTTGCAAAGCAAATTTGATACCAACCCCCCCACCTCTCCCCGTGTTTGAGAAGAGGTGTGCTATCAAAGGAGGAGCTCGGCTCTGAAGCGTCTGAGGTCACGGTGTCTGCTTTTCCTTTCAAAATCTAATGTGCTTGCACACATCTGAGGTTGTATCACTTAGTCAGCTGATAGCAGAAGCTTGTTGTCGAAGTGTGACTTTGAGGAAAGGATCGAAGCCACGGTTCCAAGATTGTCATCCGAAGCTGCCAAAGAAGTATCTTTTTCTGCCAGTTAAACCAAAACAGAAAAAATAACTTTTGTATTAATAATATATTCTGTATGTGTACATAAGACTGATTGCCCACAAATAAAACACATTAGCAGATAAATGTTTACAATAAAATATGGCCTATTTTTGTTTGTACTGTCCCTGTACTAAAACATATATTATGCACAAACTTAGTGAAACATGACCTTTTTGTGTAGGTCACTGAACCATATCTCTCTTTAACTTCTTCTTCCCATTTGTTTACAGGAAGTTGCACCAGCAGTTTGAATCGTATAAGGACCAGGTTAAGAAGATGGGGGAGGAGTCTAAGGAGGTTCAGGACCAGAAGAGCGAAGCTCCAACCTGTGGGATTTGCCACAAAACCAAGTTTGCTGACGGCTGTGGCCACCTCTGTTCATATTGCCAAACGAAATTCTGTGCTCGGTGCGGAGGACGAGTGTCTCTGCGGTCAAATAAGGTAACGCTCGCTTGCATGTCTGGTCCTCTCCATTTATAAGGGCACACTCAGACGCACACATGACAATGCCCCACCCGCAGGCAAATGTCTCCCTACACTACTATTTGAAATCCAAGGTTATGAAACCTTGCAATGAAATCATAATCTGGGAATTCGGCCAACAGTGTCTCTAATGGAAACCAATGTTTTTCAGATTATCAACATCTACTCCAGTCAGTCTTTCTGCATGCCTTTGTTCTAAATATGTTCTTTCAGATGTGTTGGTTCAGAGCTGTATATTTTCCATTCATGTTTAAAGTAACTTACAGTTGTTCTCTTTCACCACTGGAGGGAACTGTTCCTCCTTTTCTTTTCCCATGAAGGACCCTGATGGCTGCTTCTGTATAATGTGGCACTCCTGTGCCTAACTACCCTCTGTGAAAAGCTCACTAAAGACTAAGCCAAAGCTTTTAGTATTAGACCGCTTAAATCTGAATCATGAGCCTGAGTGTTTTTATTTGATGCTGTTCAATCCTTTGCTGTTGGAGTATGTGATAGTGCTACCAGGACCTACTAATGCTACTCACAAT
>JASGAT010385915.1:0-18970 GCA_030220025.1 Chelon auratus | reverse complement strand
ATATAAAATATTGTTTTGCATAATACCAATTAAACTAAATTCCACTGACAGAACATTTTAAGGTTAAATCATTATTTTAAGAGATTCTACACCAACTTGTTGCTTCAGTTAATTATCTTAAATAAAACAGTGTAATCAATAACTCATCCAGGAAGCGTAGTCTTTTACATCCATCTCTTTGTGTGCAGTTTGAAAAGGGGCATTATGTTAATCATGTTATCTCCGTATATGTGTCTCCGCAGGGCCACAATATCTTCTCCAACCTGTCGTCCACGGAGTACAGCGACCTCATGCAGCTGCTGAAACAGTCGATCCTGGCCACGGACCTCACGCTTTACTTCGAGTACGTTCTGCTAAATACACTCCTTATTAAACTGTTAAGCCCAGAGCGCTGGCACATTTACAGTGACAGCCACCCGGGCCTGTCTCTGGACACTGTTCACTACCTTCTTTTAGGTAACACCGCCCCCTTGTGGATTTCTTGTAATTTACAGCTGCATGAAAAGATTTATTTCCCCTCTCCCTCAGGAATAGAAACATGTTCTTTGAGCTGGTCAGCAAAGGAGAGTACAACTGGAATGTGAAGAGTCATAGAGACATGTGCAGGTAGTGTGCATTGTCTTTATTCTCAGTGTGAATTGATTCAAATTTAATTTAAATTTCATGTCAAATACATCTCTCTTCTTCTCAGATCCATGATGATGACGGCATGCGATCTTGGCGCCGTCACTAAACCCTGGGAAATATCACGCAAGGTGACAAACCTCAATGTCTATAGAAGCAGGGTGTGGACGTATTTCCAAACTGTTAATCTTGAGCGGAAACAAACTGCTAATCAGTCATCAGCAGTTGATTAATCTGTAATTAGTTGATTATTTAGGCCATTCTCAAGCAAAAGGTCAACAGTTCCTAGCTACAGGGATATAGGGAGTTCACACAAATTTCATAACAACCAATTCATCAGTTAAGATAATTAAAGAATGAGGTAATATCTATGAATGTGAGCCTGATACCTTCCTCTCTTTTTAGGTGGCGGAGTTGGTGACGAGCGAATTCTTCGAGCAGGGCGACAGAGAGAGACTGGAGCTGAAGCTGACGCCCTCTGTGAGTGAATCAAATCGTCTCCGGGTTTTGTGCCTTTTGCAGTTTTTCCCCTCGCCCCTGCGACCTCCGAGAGCTGATGATGCTGAAGATATATTTTTCTCCTCCGCAGTTTCCAAAAAAACCCACTGACTGCTGGGGGGAAACATGAGAGCTCGTGTCTCATAGTGTGAGGAAAAAGTGTGTGGTCAGCTTGAACGCTCGCTGCTCCGCAAAAGAGCAAACTGTGAGCCGGGGGGAAGCAGTCATTCTTAAAAAAAAAAGAAACACTGACCTTTCTGTTCATTCAGCTGTAAACACTCAGAGCGTTTTGGTGCACTGGCACTTTATTAGTTTTGACTTACTCATTTAGGTGTATAAAAAAAAAATAGCGCATTAATAATAAACTCAAGGAAAGACTTCATTCAGAACCTATTTTTACTGACCTCAAAGCCAACAGAAGAGCTCTGACTGTTTGATTGAGGTATTTTTGAGGCTTAGCCGTGTTGCAAGTCCTTTGAAAGAGGAAAACCAACAGCTTTCTGTGTGCAATTAATGGCTGGTGAGTAATCCAGCCAGGCCACATTGCCTCCCCACTGAAATAACTAATTTAGTAGCCTCAGGTCTGCAGCTTGTGTCAAACCTTTACCGCTCTATGTGTGGGTGTTGGAAATTAAATATTAACTTCTAAGTCGTAGCCCAGTAACTATCTCTGAAGCGCAGCCGCCGTGGTGCCTCTTAAGTCCGGGCTGCAGAAGAATGAGGGAGAATAGAAAATATAGGTGAAAAGAAGGAGAATTTCCATCAGCAAAGCGGGAGCAGCTGCACTTTAGGGACTCTACGCTTGTAGCCTATTTGTGTCTTCACCGTTAGCACAAATGTAGATGTAAATAAATTGTCTTTTGTGTTGCAGGCCATCTTTGACCGAAACAGGAAGGACGAGTTGCCAGGGCTACAGCTGGAGTGGATTGATGGAATTTGCGCGCCGCTGTATGAGGTAACGCTTGAAGACTTGCCGCTCTCAGGCCTTCATTGTGCCACGCTTGTCACACATCCCACATCCGCCTCTGACATCAGTAGTCGCCGTCCTTCCTTGGCTACTGCACCCCCCCCACCCCGCTGACGCAGGCAATGAAACTGTCACTAAGAACCATTCGACTTTCTTTGCAGACGCAGATTTCGCGCTGAAAGAGAAATGCTTTTTATTGAAAGCGCTGGAACAGCTTCAAGGTTGCATCCTGTTCTTTTGAGAACAGCAGAGTGAGTGTGCACTTTCTGAGAAAAGGCTGTGAGGTAGTCGAGTGTGTAAATGGAGCTGTGATGTAAGTCGGGTTAAATCCGCGTCAGTAAGACAGTGCACTTTGGGCTTCGCTGCGTAGTAATGAAATTAGCAAGGACTGACTCCTGGCTGCACGCTTTTCTTCAGGCATGAGAAAAAAAAAGAAAAAAAGATGGATTTTAAAGAAGAATCCCAGCTCAGCATATATTAGGATCAGGCTTAGAACCAGTGGTTATCTTTCAGGGAATTAACTGAAATCTACACTGTGTCCTCGCTGGTATATATAGGAATATATATATTTTCGAACGACATTAACAAAAGCTCACCTGCCTCTCCCACTGCCAGCAGCGGCGGCTGAGTGGGAGGAAAAGGAACCCTGAATTAGTGAGGAGATCAGGCCCGTTAAGAGGAGAGGCATGTTGGAGTTAAATTCATGAAAGTCAGACAGAAGAAGAGTTGTGAAAGGAGTCAAGGATTAAATAAATCATTCATCCTTAAGGCACTGGCTGATTTTCTCTGCTTTTGTACTGTGAAATTACGCACCAAGGCCCTTCTCTGTTTCACCATCATATCGAACACGCTACCCTTAGTCATCAAGAGCAGAAAACAAATCACAGATTATATTCACGCCTGCTGAATTATCCGAGGATCAGTGTCAAAAGTTAGAGCGGACTTATCTTTGCAGGGCTCTGGCTTCTCCATTGTTTGCTGCCTGTGTAGCTCAGATAAAAAAAAAAAAAGGCATCAAAGCGGTGTGTGTTGTCTGCGTGGGGGGTTTGACTCCACGCCGCCTCGTGTAAAAGACTGATGTTTGGAGAATGCAGATACGGAGCTCACGATCATGTTGCTGCCAATTAAACTTGCAAGGGGGAGAACAGAGGAAGTTCAGAGGCGGCAGGGTTTTTTGTCCGTGGGCGGGAGAGATCTCGTTCTTGATCTCGCTGATCTCCTTCTCCTGGTGGTGGCTCGCTACTTTGTGGAATATTAATCCTCCATTATATAACCTTCCATCTTTACACCCCACCATATGACAGTCTCTCTCTCTCTCTCTCCTTCGTCTTCTGAGTCTACCCCACTGGAATAAGGAGTCTTTGCAAACCAACATCCTAGAGAGGGTGTTTACTGTGGAGAAGTAGTTCTCCCCTTTAGAAAACCCACAGACAAGACAAATCTTGGTTCTGTTTCCATTTTGAAAATTTCAGCTGTATGTAGACTGCATGCAATTGAAGTTTTAATGATTTACTAGTACGCATTTACACTGATCAGCCACAACATTTTGACCGGACAGGACACACACAAAAAAAGGAACAACTCAAAAAAAACATGACGAACAGCACAAGGTGTTGACCTGGCCTCCAAATTCACTAGATCCCAAACTGATCAAGTCTGTGTGGGATGATCCACAGAGGCTCCTCCCCTCAACCCATTGGACCCAAAGGCCCCCACTAACAACATCCTGTTGCCAGACACCACAGGACACTCTCAGAAGACCCATGTCCATTCTCTAATGAGTCACAACTGTTTTGGAGGCACAAGGGAGACCTACACAATACTAGGAAGGTGGTCGTAATGTTATGCCTGATCGGCGTATAAGGGCTGCAACTAACAATTGTATTCGGAAGCGATTAAACAATTAACTGTTTGGTCTATGAAGTACTGTATACACATCAACTCTCTGCTTAACACTGATCATCTTGTTATCATGGCTCTTGTCAGTAGGTGGAATACACTCGCTAGTACGTGAACATTTTGTCCTAACCGATTATATGTCAGAAGTGGAAGGACTTGAGCAACTTTGACAATTTTAACGGCTAGGCGCGGGGCTCAGAGCATCTTGAAGACTGTATAACTCCAAAGCAGAAAAAGCAGTGAACCAGCGACAGGGTCATGGGCAGCCACGACTCATTGATGCACGTGCTGGCCGATGTGGTCGATCCAACAGAGGGGCTACTTAAAAAAAGGTTGTGGCAGTTCTGATAGAACGCTGTAAGAACAAACAGTACGTTACGTTTGTTTTGTTTGAGGTCAGGGGACCCATACTGGCCTTGTTATGGCCTGCACAAGGAGTCACAGACGGTGCTTCTGTGAGACCTTGGATCCTAGCACTCATTTGGATCTGCTGCTGACCTCTAGGTGCCAGATACCACAGCACATAAGTCTAGTGGAGTTCATTCTTCGACAGGTCAGGGCTGTTTTGGAGGGCAAAGGGTGACCTACACAGTATTAGGTCATAATGTTATGGCTTATCGGTGTATAAATAACTACTGAGATTACCTCTTCACTGCAACGTGCATATAATTTATTCTTGTGAGATGAATTAAAAGGACTAATTTGTGCGTAATTGTTCTACGATAAGAAATGAAATAAAGTGTCCAAAAAAAGCAATAAATTCACAATCTACCATAATGAATATTAGACTGCAGTGCAAATAACAGCTTGTTTTCAGCAGTCCAAAACACACGTCAACGCATGATCATCTGACAAAAAAAAATTATCACTTTCAAGAAGCTGGAACCAGTAAATGTTTAGCCGTCTTGCTTGAAGAATTGCTTTTCACATGTATTTTCTTTTAACTAATTATTCAGCTCTATGTTATATCACTGTACAATATGGTACCACAACACTAGGTGAGAGCAGAAAGACTGAAAATAGGAGCTCAACTAAAGCTGTCTGTGCACAGAGATGTACACTGACTTTTCTCAAATCATGAGGACGGAAATCCATGTCACGCTCTAATGTTCCTCTGCATCGCAGGTAAACTGCTTCATAATTAGCTGCGCACACATTCCAGCAAATCAAATATTAAGAATTATCGAGTCGCATGTTAGACTATATATTATGCATTGCTCCTGATCAAAAGTGAGCACGTTATTTCTTTTAATAACAGCCTTGATGCATGAACCTAGCCACTGTATAGAGCTGTGTTCCAGGCTGCCGCCTCCACGCGTGTTTTAATTGTTCATATAATGAACACACCCTCTGAATGTTAATGCTTCTCACGACGGCACGCCTGCATTTAAGGCTCAGTTAATTTCCAGGCATGATTAGTGTTGTTTTTCCAAAGTGTTACAAAAGATGTGATTTCCTTTTCATGCATACAATACACAATCCCCAGTGTAGGTGGACAAAGCGTACATACATATTCATTCAGCTCATTATTAAAAGTGGCTTCCCTACAATATATGTGTAAAAGTTTGCTGTTGTTTTGTGGCTTGGACACCCACATGTTATAATTCCATATCAGGCAGGGTTAATGAAACAATAACTAATTACACAGACTTCCCTAGAAATCCAGCGCACGCATTAGACAATGTAAGAGCGAACAGAAGGAACAAAATCCTCCTGTCTCGCTGGTAATTTATTAAATTGGTGGAAGACAGGTTTGACTACGCCGCCACTTACTGCCCAACACAGAGGAATGACAAAGGCAACTAATCTCAGTCATACATGTGCTCCTAATCTTTAGAGAGCAGCCATTTAATGGACTGCGGCAATCAGCCGGCTCTATGTTGCCATTGTTGTAGCCGGCTTTTCCTTCTTTTTAGTTTCATTCATTTCACCCGTATAGAGCATTTGATGAATAATGTGCTTCTTCTCTAGCCCCCACTCTGAGCCCTTCATGTAATATCGTTAAATTCAAGTCACACCACAGAGCGTACGATTTTTAGAAAAATGAGCGATGTTTGAAAAAAACATTGTTTCAAAATCCTTAAAAAGATGCTTTAAACCATCATAATGGAGGCTAAAAAAGAGCAGTATAAAATGTTATAAAACATTGCAAGAAATATTTAGGGTGATTATTTACACTGCAACTAAATTTAAAATCTTATAAAGGGGCACCTCCCTCGTGCCACACAAGCACACACAACATGTGAACGCCAGCAACAATTTGTCATATCACTGTTGCTTAGCCTACATTAGCTCACTAGCAAAGAATTCACGCTATCTAGCTAGCACTTAGCTAACATTGCTACCAATTAGCCTACCTTATTTTTGTAAAACGTCTGCTAGTCAACTAGTGAGCCTTTCAGACTGATAACTAAATTTCTTAACATTGTTAAGCTATTAATTTCATGTGTAAGATACCTTGTCAAAAATCTATCATTAACCAGGCTAGACAACTAACCTCACACCAGCTAACGGCTAATTATGTTTTATCATCTTTTTTTTTTTGGAGTATTAAATCCAATATGGGGAAATCTTTCATTTTATTTATTGCATTATTTTACAGTAAACCAAATATTTTGTTCATCCAAATACCTGGACATGTCTTTTAGAAATAGATGGAAGCATAGTTAAACTGGTCTTTTAGCCAGACATGAATCTGTGTATAGTATAACAGTCTAAAGCCCAGTCAACATGTAAACTGATTCTCTCATCGCCCATTACTTTGTTGCTGGCTTTTGGTCACTCGTGATCTTCGCAGGTATGTGTACCTAGGTTAACCCCTACCCACCCCAAATATTTCTGAGTCAAGCAAACTGAACATAAAACTATTACTATTGGATAAACTGAACTAGCTCTTTGCTCCAGACCCCCCCAGTATTGTAACTTGGTGACAGGAACCAAAGTCGGTGACTGATGGTGACTAACATTTCATTTTATAGCTATATACTAGGTTCATGCTTTGGGCTAACATGCTACACTACAGAGCTCATGTGGAAAACAGTAACAGCTTCTTAATACCATGATACCATGTTGATGAATCAAGCCTAACATGGCCGCTAAAATAGCTATAAGCTACAGCATATCCTCTTCCACAGAGGACCCCCCCCATGTTTATACATGGCGAGGGCCTTTCCTATACTACTGGAAAGGGAGAGGTATTCAGCTGGTTGCAATTTGCCACTTCACCACTAGGTGAAACCAAATCCTATGTACTGGTACTTTAATAAGTAGTTTGAGCACTGTATTGCACATGTACTTCAAGCGTTCTCATCTTTCTCCCTCTTCCTCTCGTTTTTTTCTCTAGACTCTGGTCAAGTTGAATCCTAAACTTCAGCCGATGCTTGACACGGTCAAAGCTAACAGGTCCAAATGGGAGGAACTGAACAAGAAGAGGCAACGCGGCCAGAGTTTTTCTGCACCCGCGAGCCCCTGCAGTGGCGACAGTACAGAAACCAGTGGCTGCCCTGTGGCCAAGACTGGAAGCACACCCTGCTGCAGCGGAGATGCTGAAGGCGCCCCATCTAGAGCAGCTAGTTAGCTTCTGCTGCCAAGCTGATCTCTTAGGCTTTTCTCCTTCTAAATGCAGCCTGCAACAGAGGCAGTGCAGTGCATGCAGAGGTTCTTCGGCTCTGCTCCTCTTCGCTTTTGCTACTAGAGATGAGCTTTGAGTGTGGTGCTAACATAAAGGTTTTTCTGCTCCCTTCAGTTTCCTCATGCTGAAGGCTGACAGAGCTGTGTTTGGCAAGCTTGTCAGAGCAGCTACAAATCAGCTGATGACACCATGTCAGAAAGGAAACTCAAACCACTGTGTCAACATGTCAACCAGTCAGCTAAAACTAACTATTCTGGGCATTGCACAGATTTTTTGGCACAAGGCATGGAGAATACTGGAGAGCAATGTTGTCTCTGCTGTGGTTTGTTTTGCTCTCAGTACCTCCTTGATGCTCGCATTTTGTCCGGGGTGACAGAGATATTTTTTTGTAAATCTGTAAATAGGCTATGGAGTTATTTACAAGTGCTGTTTAAAAAAAAATAAAACTGTTAAGGATTGGATTGTAATGTGGCCGTAGAGTTCCTGAAGGATGAAGGGGACAATGCTTGCAATGCAAATTGAATTCCCCGCTCCCGCCCTTCCTGTGCCTTGTTTTAAGATCCTAAAGAAACATGCATGGCCTCATCGCTGAGGTTCTTAGATAGTATGGAGATCCATGTCAAACCATGCTGTATTTTTGCCATAATTTGTAAAAACCAATGACTGCAGTTATGTCTTGACCCCATGTTAGCCACCAAGCATTACACATTTTAGACACATGGAAATATATTTTGCCCAATTTTATAAGTGCAGGGTCTCAACTTGTCACACAAACACACACAATGTGCCTTGATGAAGTTATTCTGCTATGATATTCATTTCTGCAGGAAAAGTCCTCTCATTTACTGATTTGACGCCAACAGCTGTACCCTAAAACAAAATGATATTACAGTCAATATCAAATGCAGCGGTTAGACATTTTAAGAACTACAAGTTTTTGCTTACGGCAAACAAAAGCCACAGTCAGCAGCTAGCCTAGCTCCGTCCACAGGAAACAACCATTCTACTAACAAGTGTAATGCTCACTGATTAACACTTGAAATTGTGTTGGCTGAATCAATACAGAAAGCTAGGTGTAAAATCAACAATGTGACACATAAGACAGACAATTATTTTTTTTCCACACTACAAATGTGTTTGTGTTAGTGAACTTTAAAGGTTTTCGAGGAGGGTGGATTTGTTACCTTTGGACAGAGTCAGTTTTGCTGTTTCTGACTGTTTCCAGGTTTTACGCTAAGCTAAGCTAAGCTAAGCTAAACTAAGCTAAGATAAGCTCTCCTCAACTTCCTATCGGCGGTTAGGTGTGTTTCCTAAAATGTCAAACTGTTATATTATTCAAATTTCTGGCCTTTTCTCAAAGCTCACTACTGCTACAAATCTCCAGAGTAGTACTGAAGTGCCCATGTAGTCACAAGCTTTTATTTTGATATTATTATTATTATTATTATTATGACTATTATTCTAAGTATTATTTTTGGGTGGGTGTTTTCCTTATGAATTGTGTTGTAGCTTTGTTAATTGGAGTTTAAAACGTGACTGTGCACATCGTGTGGCATGGATCTGTGTACTCTACTGTATTTTAGTTGAAGAGTTCTACTCAAGTCAACCTTGTATTTGTTTGTTTATTTATTTATTTATTTTTAATCGCATGTTTTATGCAGTATTAAACTCAACCACTTGTTAAGGATGTAGCAAACAAGTGAGCCAACAAATACCTCGTACTTTCATCAGTAAACATCTTATCTCATCGGAAATGCATGACTTAAATTCTATTGCATCATGTTAACGTGAATTATGTATGAATATCGCTGTTCTATTTTTCTATTAGGTCTCCAGATGTGGCCACCTTCTACTCGTCTTTTTTGCAATGTAAACGTGCTTCTTGTGTTTCTTCTTTCCTCTCCCAAGTTTGGACTCTGGATTTATTCACAACGGGCTAAACTGAAAGAAACCTAAGGCATGAAAAGGCAAATGTGCAATGTTTTTTGTTCAGAGTTTAAATAAAAATAAGCTGCTACCTGTGCCCTGGTTTGCCCTGACATGAAAGTCTGACATTTTTGGCCCCAAAGTATTCATGTACAAATTTTAATTTTACATTTACGGCATTTTCATGTTATGCCAATTTATACTTCTAAATTGCTACAGTTTTGAGGAAACCACTGCACACTTTACAGCTCCATGACAGACTAATATAAACTACCCAGCAAAACATAATATGTGCAGTGATGCATCAGTAATAACACAAAAGTAAAACATTCCCATGGGGCTATTTTCTGCATTAAGAGCTTTAACTTTAAATGCTTGACGCATATTTTTTACATCTTTAAATGACTTTACTGATATTAATTTTAATTTCAATGGTGTATTTTTATATTTCACGAGTATTACTGTTACTTCAGGCTCGAACCTCTTCCTCTATACATCTTCAGTGCAGTGCTGACCTCTTGTGGATAGATTCGTCATTGCACACAAACTGTATCAATGAAATACTGCAGATACAAGCACATTTCATTGAGACATATTTGAAACTATAAAAAGCAGAAATGTACAATTTGAATAATGCACAGACTGGTGAGGTTGAAAAGACAGATATGTTTGGAAAAAAAATTAACAAGTGGCTGCAAATGGATGAATCTGAACAATATCAATACAAAGATAGTCATTAATGAGAATTCATGTTTAATTATAAATCCCCCGTGTATTATCTATGCCTGATGCACCCATTCATACAATCCCGGGCGTTAAACTGCAGTGTTATAGCTGCAGTGCATTCTGTGGTTCAACGCAGCGCTCTATTGCTGTTGATAGGTGGCAGTGATGTCAGTGTGTGGGTGTTTGCGTGGGTGAAGATGACTCCCAAATGAGTCTGTGTGTAAAATCAAGAAAGAGAGGAGAGAGAGAGAGAGGGAGAGAGAGGGGAAAAAAAGCCTGTCAGGAAGCAAAAGACAGGCTCTGTTAAATTCAACCGTGCTGGATTACCTTGAGCCCTCTGTGCTGCAAGGGGAGGCAGAGCAAACAAAAGCCTACTCCCGGGCTCTCACTGACCTTCCTCACGCCGTCTGACAGTACAAATAGAGACTGAAGAGCTGAACTGGAGACGGTGCGTGACAAAGAGACGGAGAGTTATGCTCTTTGAATGAGAGAAAAAAATCCACAGCTGGGATGTTTTAGTTCAATTTATTGCACAAACAGCATTGACAAAATGTACTTAGATGTTACTATGTTGTTAGGAGTAGTGGAAAACTGACAAAAAGGGTACAGCCATAACATTGAAAAGCTCTCGCACATCTTTGACACATGGGGATAAAATGGATCCCGAAATAGTCCTTATTGTTTGGGGGAATATTTTTTTTCACTTTAAAGAACAGAGTGATCCTGGAAATTTTGAAGTATAGATCAGAAAAAAATAAAGATTTTCCAGTGAACAGCTGTCTTAAAGATGACCCTTGCTTCAAAAGGAGAGGCTGAATGGTCCAAGTCCAGTATCAAAAAGTAGCACATTACAGTATCCATTCCAAAAACACATATTAAACACTAAACTATTCAACCGTTTGAGTAATTTGGGGGGAACACCAATTATACGGCAAAAAAAAATAAAAGAGTCTTGAAACATGTAACAGTCATGAACATCCACTATTTAGTGCTCCCACCGTTATCTTTGCATATGCTGATTAAAAAGTGAACTTGCTGTGCATGTAAATGTGTTTGAAGGCGGTGGTTACGGTGTTAAACACATGTTCAGAGCATGTCCGCAAGATCTGATGAATTGAGTCTTTGGTACAACGTGAGCACCGGGATCCGGAGGCTATAAACTGCAAAACATAGTCATTGAATGGAAACAGGCATGATAGAAATGGCTTATTCTTCCCCGTGTCACTTTCTCAGTAACAAACTATGCAAGGTAAACATTGTCAGTACAAAAACTAAACACACAAGGAATATCTCTCTTTGTAATCACGTTGTACTTCTTTCAAGGGTTTCTGTTAATTTGGTGGCGCAGAACGGGGAGGGGGGGGGTGGGTTAGTTGAAAAGGTTTATCACAAGAGGCGCACGTACAAACAAACACACACGCTCAGTCCAAGAAACAAGTCTCATATGGCAATAGGTTAGTACAACTGAAGGCAGGAGGGCATGAAAAGATGCACGGGAGGAGACACACAAGTCGCACAGGGACTCACGGGACTCAAGTAGGAAAAGGGAAGGCAGACAAAAGCTTTAGAAAGGCACAGAGCTTTAGAAAGCGCATTCATCTTGAACTTACCACTAAAGGAGTGCCACACACACTCAAGAGGAACATAAAATCAAACAGTACTGCTATGTTGGCAAGGATATTTAGGAAGTGATTAAAGGAAAGCAAACATGACAAAAATATGGTTTCTTTGCATCACGTGAATTTGTGTCGCGGTTGTCGAGTTCAGAGGCAGAGGCCACAACACAACAGTAAAAATGAGCTTCAACATGAATGACAATGATTGTTACAGCAGTGTAAGTGCAATGTGGAGTAAAAGAAAGGGTCTGGGTGAATCATTAAATGGCACCGAATGACACGCTTGAGATCTCTGTCCGTTTTAAATTCATATCGAGTAATTATTAATGCAAAATCCACATGATGCTTTTAGAAAAATTGTGAGATACAGACGGACAGGAGCAGGAGATTAGAGGAGGTTCCTGTTGCCGAAGATATTTTTTGGGTCCACGAAGTCCTTGACGGACTTGAGCATCCCAATGCCGACATTGGAGACGGTCTCTCTCATCCACTCCTTTCGAAGTTTCCCCACTGAATGACAGAGGAGAGAAATAAATAAATAAATAAACCAAGGAAGACGACCGAGGGGGAGAAATAGAGGAATCGGCACGGCTGATTGCTCAGCAGGCTGCTGGGAGCCAATCAATCTTGTGAGAGTGAGTGAATAAACAGAGGGTGATAAATGCTTTTATTCAGAGAGGAGAAATGTTTTGCATGGCATGATTTATGGAGCTCAGCAGACTATCAAACTCATTAGGCTCTGTGTGTTCCCAGAGGAGGGGCCGGCTGGCGGCTGTAGCGGGCCGTCCCCAGCTCCCTCAGTCTTTGAGCCACCACTTCCCTCCAATTCCCTCTCTCCAGAGTCACCGGGGCGTTCTCTGTGTGTGTTTCTGTCTCATTGTGCACACGAGCGCGCTCCTCCAGCTGACCTGCGAGGGTGTCGTGCTTCGTTGTCCCGAACGCCGCTCTGTGCCCTGACACTGGCCTGATCACGGTTAGGGCGTTTGGCACCCTAACCGCGGAGGCACCGCACAATGGTCCTCTGTCAGCAGGACTTTGGCTTTCAGCCACTCCTCACTATCCCACCTCCTCTTGCTCTAAACCCCCCAACCTGAGGAGTGAGAGCGGCTTCGGCATGAAGCCTAGTGAGGGTGCCCATTACTTCACCAGCTGTCCAGTCCGACATACTCCACAGCGCCTGCACCCGACAGGTTCTTATCGGAGGGTCTGGAGCCAGCAAGAGGACTGGGAAACCTTACTCTTGTTCAAGAACTTCAAATAAATCAGAAACTTTCAACTTCTATGAGATAATAAAGCCAAACTGACTTTTTAAGTAAAGTTAGTAAAAGGCACATTTGGTCAACAGCCCTAATCCTAAACCCAAAGCCAAAGCAGTGACTTATTTGAGGATTTAAGTAAACATTAAAATAATTTTTACCTTTATTTGATAGTTTAACATAGAGAAGAAAAGTGGTGCAGCTGGGGGCTGACATTTCTAGCAGTAACACTACTGAGTGGAGTGAGAAAGTGCACATTTGTCAAAAGAACCAGTGAAGTACAATATCAGCTATGATGGCGTTTACTATGTAGAAAATGTCAATTCACGTACAAAAATAACTGATTAACTGTAAATTTAAAGTAAAATAAAACCATTATCTTGTTCCGGGTGCTTTGTGTAAGTCAAATATCTGCAGGTTTTAGCTCAGGCCCTGGCAAAACCGATGAGCATCTTTAACAGTTCTTTAAAGATTGATCCAAAATTGATTATAATAGAAGAATATGATAACTAAAATAACTGTATCAGCTACAGGCTACAGTCCTGAGTCACACTGCACTTAACACTGTATGCAAAATATGCCACTAAGTCATAAAAAGCCCTGCACTGACATCCTGAGGATGCTGGACAAAAATTACTGAGGAGAATCTAATGTTAAAAAGCCAACAAACTTTGTGCTGGCTTCATCAATTGAGAAAAAAATGCCTGACATTAACTCAGTTTAAAGTAAATGTTAACTTTCTGAAGTCTTGTCACTTTAAGAGAAACGATATCTAGAATCCAAACCGCGAAAAAGATAGATTTGAGAACATAGCAGCTTAGACCAGGTGCTGCTTGCTGGGTAAACATGAAGTCAGCAGTGTAATCACTTCAGATTAGATACAGAGGCCTGAAAATGGGAAGGTGCGTGATGGGAGGGTTCACACGCCTTCCTTTCCCTCTCGGGCTCTGCATCAGTAGCAGGGAGCCCCTGTGTTAATAGGCCATGTCGAGGGAAGGAGGCCACCTTGACGCGTTGCAGCGCCATGTTATCAGAGTCCAGCCAGGAAGCCCAGATGGGGATCAGCCATGAGGCTAGCGAGGCCCGTCTCCTGACAAAACAGGGCAGACAGCAGGGTCACCAGGGACCCTGATACCACACAAACGTCCAGATGGTGACAGAGGGACCAATCAGCTGCTACCCAATAACTAAGAAAGTACCGTGCTCTCTACCACCACCTCCTCCTCCTCCTTCCATCTTCCCCCTTGTCCCACCTCCATCCCTCCCTCCTCTTAGGGAAAGGAGAGAAAACAGAAGGTGCTGGGACTGCATCATTGCCTCCATCACTGTGATAATTTACACATCTATCTTGTCATATTCTCTCTTTTCTGCTTGCTATTGCAATCAATCTCAGCAGGCTTGGTGTGTGCAGCTGAGACATGCAAAGAAGTGCAGGTAGCCATTTCAGAAATGGCTTTCTTTCTTTCTTTCTTTTTTAAAAGGCTGATATTTATCTTGTGCGGTATAGCCTGGGGGAGTTCAGGGCAAACGGCACAAGGGTAACTTCACTAAATCAGATCTTTTTAGCTCCTGAGTGCGGTGACCTGAGTGGAGCTGCAGCGGTCAGAGTTAGGGAGATCAAAGCTCTACGAAGACACAATGTGAGGTGAGGATGCTGGGCACCCCGGCGTGAGAAGCTGGGCTCAGCCTCAACCTCTCGACACGCTGCTCTCACTCGCCTCGGGTTTCTCTGACAAATGGGGTCAGGGCATGGCAGGCAGGGTAAGGTAGCGTCCCTGTGCTCCTCTGATATGGCCGAGTATTGGCTGAGAAGCTGCGGTGCAGGGTTGATAGATGGACGACTCTCCTAGTGATAGATGTTCAACAACTCTTCACCGCTGCGACACCGGTGACCTACTTAAAGAGGACATTTCTCCCAGTGTTCTGGCCTTCAGGGCCAGCCGATAATCAAACATAAAACACTGCTTTTAAGGAAGTTTGAGAAACCCCTCCTTTCTAAAGATAAAATAGTTTTTGTCATAGCCACCAGTCGACACATGGTGGTGTTAGCTGAGTATTATGTCCTGCAGAGAAAGAGGCAGAGCGCTCTACACGCCCATGTTCCCCTCCTACGCCCCTACAGCTCAGCACTGACCTGCTGTAAATACAGGGCCACAAAAATGTATATTTCCTCCGGTGCCCTCCCACCTCACCACCCTTGACTACATCTGTTTTGTTTGATACACAAAACCCAGTGAAACTAGCTCCATTTGTCAAGCGCTGATTGTGGGCAGACAAACCGGCCTGTCTGCGCCCAGATAGCGAGCCCCACCGTTATTAATCACAATTACAGAGTGGGCCTTGCACGCGGGAGCCGCATCAATATCCCTCCTCTCCNGCTCGGGGTGGCCCGGGCCACCGTTTGGAGGTCAGTATACAGCCGGCGATAACGGCAGCATCATTTACCCCGGCCCGCTGCCTCCTTTTTATTAGCAATCTTTTAATTTTGAACCCGTCCCCGCCTTCAGGAAAAATTGTGATTTAATATCGCAGCTGATTCACTGCATACTGTTTTTGACAGGTGTGATGAATAGCCTGAAGTGATGTATGAAAACAGCGAGGCGGATGGCAATATAGATAAGGCAGCCGTTTCGGTTAGCCCTGATGGGGCCCGGAGTTGTTTCGCCGCCCTCCTCTGCTCACGTTTCATTTGGTCACTGCTGAAATGAACAAATAGCCGAGTCAGAGTCATACGTCTGAGCCGCAGGAACGGGGCTTGGACATGTGAAGGAAGCAATGAAAGATCCCTGACCAAACGCACATTTACGAGACCACTGGCTGCCGGCTCGGCGGCACGGAAGAGCGCGCTGGGAAAAGTTCGCCACATCGCAAGCTATTCTCATATGCTGTTAATTGTAAGGCGCAAATATCAGCGGGATTTTTGCGCACTGTGCGCAGGCGCTTTTTAAAAACCGGCCCGATAATCTCATGAAATTCTTTGGGTACCTCCATGGTGATGTGACAAGCTCCCTCCATTGGCAAGGATCTCCTCCCTAGCTGCATGCTGGAAAGCAAACAAACACATATTTAATGCTATATGTTTCGACATATCCTCAGACCAGACCGTTTCAGTGCTGACGGCAATAAAACTGGACCTACCTCCACTTGTTCATACACGTGTACTGGATCGCTGAGTCCTCTGTAGTTGAAGGCAAAGTAAAAGTAGACACAGGCACCAGCGTCATACGTCTGAGTCACCCTGCAACAAACAAAACACATGTTTATCAAATGAGCAGAAAAAAAAAGCTCCCTAATGTTTCTCCTCCAGTCGTCTCTTTGGACATGACTCTTAAGAGCAGCGTTTTGTCAAGAATTTCCATTTTCATACAATAAATGCATTATTTTTTTCCCTTTGTAATCGGAAGACAAAGTGAAGTGGGAGGTTTGGCTTTCCTCACCGAACCTCTGACCTCAGCTCCATTCATGGTTGCCAAAAAGCGGAGGCAGCGTGAAAGCCCTGTCACCTTAGATAACGTAACATTATGAGACGTTTAAAGGCCATCAAAATGCTTTTACTTAATCATCCGAGCCACACCCAGAGGTAACAGGACGTATCAGCTGATGAAATATACCTAAAACGTTGTCTGCTTCCGATTAAACCTTGAATTCAGGTGTTCTGTGATAACCTTTTTGTTGGGACTAAAATGCGTCTGCTGTCTGCATATTCTTTCTCTGGCCTCGTTCCCCCGCCGTGGAGCAGGGTGCCGAGCCCTTGTTCATTTGACATGGCCCATCACCTGGCATGCTGACTGCTCTGGAGGTTAAATGGACAAATCAATCATGTGACAGACTGCAGCCGGGAAATGAATGGCTGTAGCATAATCAGGCGGAGGCCTAATCTGTCCGCAATCTGTGAGCAGCAGCCTGGTGCTCCTCAACCAGCTCGCCGTCTGTCTGTCACAGTGTCCGTCTGTCTGTCTGCGCGGCTCCTGCTAACTCAACAGGGGTCCGACGGCGTACTCGACGCTCTCAAGGTATTAAATGAAAGGCCTCTGAATTATTTGCAAGTAACAAAAGTTGGGAATAAATGGTTGAATTCACACATTTTTATTATTATTTCTTCGAGAAATTTACAGAAATGTTTAATTTAGGAATACAGCTTCTTGCCTGCAGGTGTTTCCTTCTGTTTTAGTGACAGGGCCGTGCTGGTTTATTACATTTATTAGGCTTTTAAATTAAACATAGACTTTTAAAAATCGCCTCACATGTTCCTTTAGTAAGAATTAACGGGACTGAGACTGAACGCCAAAAAACACAGGTTCGACAGGCTACAGCTGCTCTTTTTGGTGTTTGTTCTACATTATGTAGGCCTTGTGGGACCGTGGGAGTGTGTGTTATAATGAGACACAGTTTATATCACAACAGTTGTTCCTAAATATTACCTGCATGTGGATAAAGGTGGAAATTGAACTCCTCTATCTTTACACTCTCGGACGATGCGCGCCTTTACATTCCTGCAGATGTCCAACACCCTGGAAATAAATTCAGTGGAAGATTTAACAATGTACGCCTCAGCGAAAAAAACAAAGCATTTTCAGATATTTCTCCGTTTGAACGGAGATGTTGACGGTTTAAAATATATTAATTGGTGGTGCAAAATTATTAAAAGTCTGAAAAAGGCAAGAGGCCAAAAAGGAGGAGGAGGAGGAGGAGGACAGACTGACTAACATGACGACCATTGTGGAAGAGATTCCCACTGGTGTGGAAATGGCCGCCAGTCCTAAGCATGTGCAGCCGTGTGTGGAGTGTGGAGGATGGGGAGGAGGGTGGGTAATGAGCCAGGCACATATGCTCGCCTCAGTGCCTGATCTCTTGGTCTCTCCCGTCAGGCATATTACACAACAAGGAGCTGCGTGTGCCTCTGTTTGTTGAGTGAAAAAAAAAAAAAAAAATTCACAAAAATAAAAAATAATGAAAACATGTTGAAAATGCAGATTTAACTACACTGATGTGAGGTGAATACGCGGCTCACATTACACACATTACACACCCCACACACAGTGTTAGAGTCTGAGACCTCTCTCCCCTGTATTTGTTTCTGTCAGTAATGGCGGGTCCGTAGGTTGAGGAGACAAAGCCTCCACCAACGCGGAGCCGTTTAATGGGCGGAGAAGGCAGGCATGAAGGTGAATGTCAAAGACGGAGGCAAAGAGAAACGAAAAGAAAGGAGGGGAAACCGGAGCAAGAGAAAGGCGGAGGACTCTCTCAGGGCAGAACGCGTGGGAGGTGAGAAGAGATAAATGTGTGCAGCTATTTAACAGAGGAAAGCTTGCGGCTCATCTCAGTGTGTTTACCTGTCCCAAGGCACAGAGGTTTCAAAGGACTCCCCGATCACGTAGTAGTCCATCCCCAGGTCCTGGTTGGGACAAAATACTGACATTAGTATGCTGATGTGTTAAAATCATTTATATTTACATGGACAAAACTAATTAGGATACACAGCTTTAACATGCACTGTAGTAACCTGGTTACTTAATGAATATGAACGCAGCAGTCGGTCAAATACTAAAATCTGAACAGCTTCTGATCTTAATTTGAAATTAGAGCTTCCTAATTACTAACTGGAGCTGAAATAATGAGTCAATCAACTAATTGCCACCTAGTTTATTCTTTTAATTTTTCTTTAAGAAAACAAGTAAGCTGGGTCAAACCAGGTATTTTAAGATGAGCGTACTGACGGACATCCTGCAGTGACAAAGAATATTCAGATATTCAAAATCAAAGGATACCACACGGACGACACTGTGTTGGCTCCAGTTTAACAGCTTTAATTGGACAACAATAAAAT
>JASGAT010385912.1:21991-37525 GCA_030220025.1 Chelon auratus | reverse complement strand
ATGGTATAGTGCTGCTTTAATACTGCCTTCTTTTAAGGATCACAAAATGATATATATGTTTTTGTATTTACCACCTCATATCCAAATTAAGCCATCATTTTTTTTTTGTTTTGTTTTGTAAAAGTTTACTGCAATATCTCACCTTTAGTAATATTTATAATACATGACAGGTGCTCACATGGGGTAGTAGGCTGTGAAAATTGCCACCGGTTTTAAAATAGTTGTTGTGACACTAATCTTGTCAAGTAAATATTTGAAGGTGTGGGCTGCCGATCCATAAAAAAAAGAGAAAGTGCGTGGGTCATTTTTCTTGTCACACGCCAAACAGTTGACTGATTAAAATGAACAACTGCCAAAGAAATAGTTGCCAATGTACATAAAGAAGAAACGACTGCTTGCCTGTTGCAAAATCGCTGACGAAATGTGAAATCATTTGTGCTTGGTGTTTACAGTAAATATGAGACATCCTGCTGCAAGTGTGAACACTGATAAGACCAGTGTATCACATGATAAGAAGTTTGACAACTAACAAAACAGTCACCTTAGTCATGTCCTAATTATTTCCTGAGGCGGAGGTAGGTGGAGCGTTAGTCTGCCTAACACCCAGCACAGACACATGTACAGGGACGTGTGACTCAACCTGTCCTTGTTTAGACACAGCTACTATTAGTTTGTCTGAATCACAGCAACACATACGCAACAATCTTACATGAAACATCTGGGCAGACTTACTCCCACCTCACTTTTTAATCGGAGAATGAGTTAGATGTTGAGCAGAATGCAGCTGCTTTTATTGTTATTTTTGTCTTGTGTCTTGTGTAGGTGGATTTCAAGCGTCAGGTTTGTTGTTGAGCTGTCGGGTTAAACCGCCTTGTCTATATATATTTTTATATTTTGAGCAATTCTCTGAAGAATGTGCACTTCGGAAAAACATTTTAATTAAAGATCAATAGGAACAGGCTGTTGATTTTGGAACCTGGACGGGGCATGAATGGATGTAATGTGGTGCTATTTAAACTGCATCCATTATTTCTCAAAGTCTGGGACAGTCTGGCCAACATCTACAGCCGCCGTCTTCTCATAAATCACTTAAAGGACAAACGAGTGACATTATTCTAGTGGGAGTGAGCAAATGATATTCATCCTCAGCTTAATGGTTTATTTTTAACTGGAGTATCCGTGGCTTTGATCAGTTTATTTATAGTGGGACAGGGAAGAGGAAAGAGTCTTCAGGCTTTGTATATTTCAAACATAGTTTTGTTTTACTGAGTAGAAATCTAATGTCTGTCCTGTAAGAACTTGGTGTAAAAATGCTGTCGCCGTCCTCAGAGAGCTGCAGCAGCAGAATGAAATGCGCAGACGCTGGAATTTATGGGGTTTTATTCTCATGTGACAGCCATTATTCAAACCATCACCCGCTCTAGATTGGACATGCCTCGTCTCCAGGTCCACGCAGCTCGCTGTCTTCCCCACCGCTTCCCTCCCTCCCTGGTTGTGACCACCGGCTATAAGGTCACAGAAATCCCACATTTTCACTGATGATGTTTGCGGTGACTCGAGTGTCGGGGTTTTCCGCGGTGGATTCGGACCGAAAGGAAATAAACTCTGGTTAATGTTGCTGCTCCAGAGGAGAAGTTCATGTGAGGTTTAGATGAAACCTAAAGTGAGCTTGACGTGCCTGTGTGTGGCGTTTTGTCTTCATGAAATAACTCCTCATTGTCTGGCGTGTTTGTATTCAAACACGCCAGACAATGAGGAGTTATTCAAAAAAATGATGGGCATTTGGAGATGCCTAAGCTTAATTAAACTGGTGGTAAAGCCGGGCGGAGGAGCTGCCGTTAAGCAACAGTTGGATAACGAACACACACTCCAGGCCTGCGTTGCACTTAATGAACTAAACAGTCAGAAGGTCGTATGGCGGCCTCTCTAACGCCACTAATCCCGTCTCTACACTTCTATTCAAAGCCCAGTCTGCCTTTTATATTGCTCATTTAATCCCCTCCATGGCAACCAGGACAAGCATTTTTCCTTTCTCTTGGCTACCACGATTATTTAAATAACCACAAAAATAATCAGTCTCCCGTCCCAGTTTCCTCAGGGGAGCGGAGCGGAGCTGAGAGGACGTTTGCCGCGGGTCATCCGTCTGAATGGTGCTTCTGTGGCTACGAAAGCACAAAAGCTCTGCTTGCAGACAAAGCCCTTTCCGACCAAACCACTCCAACCACTGTCACTTAATAGTAGACTCTATCATGTGATTGCAAGCTTGAAGGGTGATGATTATCATCTGTTACACCTTTAAATCGGCCGCCTCGTGTGTCAGAGTGTCAAACCTGCAGGACGAGTTAGATCTACAGGTGTGTGTGTGTGTGTTGTTTAGGCACTAGTTCATCTTCCCTCTTTGAGTTAGGCGTCTGTCAGCCACACACTCGCTCCTTCTAATTATCTCTAAAACAGTCTAGATGCACTGCTGCAGCAGCTGCTTTAAAAAAAAGTCCAAACCTGGCAACCATATTTCCATAAAACCATTCTGTCTTGCAGGAAGTTAAAGGTCTTTTTTTTTTTTTTTTTTTTTATTTNGACTTGACTGCTTGGAGACTTTTCCGACCGTGGCGCCTGCTGGGCTGATTTCACATGCTGAAAGTCTCACACAATGATTTGCAACTACTCCTGCCAGCCCTGTGACTGTCCTTTCTCCCTGGTGAGCAAAAGGCATTCACACATGTTTAAAATAGGCCAATTTCACTCTGTGGTCCAGTCTCTCGTGACATATGGGACCCCTGGGTGTTTTTCGCTTTATGGCTCCCCGGGCCCTTTGTGCGTTGACAGGAGCTCGGAGGTTACAGTCGGTAGGAAGAACAGGGTTTGTTTTGCAGGATCGTAGCGCAGTCCCCAGATTCCCCCTGTCCCCTAGAGACGGTGTCCAAAATGTCAGCCTCATCATCGGGAAGGGGTAAACTGGAAAAATTATGCTACATTACACAACTAGCGTCTGGGACATTTTGAGATACACATGCAGAGTGTTTTTTATTATTTTCTCTTAATCCCAAAGCAAATGGTACCAGGGTGTGGACTACTCTGGTTTTCATGGTATTTCATGGCAGATGACATTGTAAGCCCAGCCTAAAAACCATTTGTCTTTCTTCAGAGATGTTGCAAAGTAGACTGGAGTGTTTTCTAAGAAGCTGCGGGTACAAGCTGTTGCACGTAATATATCTTCCTTTGAATACACCCCCCCCCCTCCTCACCATATACATGTAAAACGTGTCTGAAGTGTTTTATGCTCCCGGCCACTGGTAACAACTTCTGCTTTGGGGTTTATGAACATACCTGCTTTCGACCTCTGTGGGTGTTTACGTGGTGTTTTTGTTGAGGTTTCTTTCACCTATAGTGAAGGAGAAAAAAAAGTCTTTTCTTACCACACACCTGATTTTCCTCCTCTTTCATCATTCTCACAGGTATTTACTCCCTCTTCACGTCTCCATAAAGCATTTCCTGTATGATTAAGTGTCAGATGTGTATTTGAGGAGGTAATGTAGTCGCGAGCTGCCAACGATTTCACATTCATTGCAGATCTCTTTTTGTAAACTATGTGACTTATCTGCACTGTTCCAGTGACAGGACTGAGTCCATCACAGCCGACAGGGTTTAGTTAAAGCCCGCAGACTTCAGCCTCCGACAACAGATATCTAAATGTATGGCCAGAGGAGCAGGGAGATAAGTCTGCCTGTTTGATAAAACTGGAAACTTTTGTGGCTGCATGCTGCTATAAATAGCCGCTCATGTTTGGCTTCCGAAGGGGATAAGGGAAGAAAAGCCGTGAACTCTGGGATGATCTGATCTTTGGCTTTTTAAGTAGTTTGTTGTCTTGGAGCAGTAACTCAGAGTGAATGTATCTCAGTTTAACGCAGCGTCAGATGTATTTTTATTAAACATCTACTCCCACGTTCGAATGGGAAGGTTGAAACTGAGTTCAGTGTGTCATATTTCCAAATTAATGCCGTTGACTTGGTATTGTTTTGTCATTTTTAAAAGGTTGGATACTTCAGCTAGATGAATATGAGGAGCAGTATTTTACTATTAGCGGGCAGTGTTTTGTCGTTTTATAATGCCATAAAAGAATAATGTGGCAGCATGTTCAACAACAGGAGCGCTCAGAAGAGGCTGGAGCGTCGCGTGTCGGTAATGTGAGTTAAATGTTTGCGCGTTAGCTTGTGTTTCAGGGTGGAAACATTTTAAATTACTGCTCCTTTTCTGTGAATACATTCTTTCCATAAAAAAATAAATAAATAAAAAATACCACATATATTGTCATTGGCACTCTTATAGGCGATTTAGACTTAGAAGTTGTAGCTACGACGTCAGCGCAGAGCATACGCAGACCCTGACGTGCACCTCCCAAGGAATGCAACTATGCGCTGCAATTGATCCGCTCAGTAGTAGTGTGTTTCTGCTTTTAGTATTTCTAGCTGCTTCTCCATGTCTGCAGTTTTCGAATTGATTGTTTGGGATCCAATAAAGATGTAACACGTCGAGGAAAGGTTAAGATTCGGAGATACAAACATTTGTGTGACTCATCTTCGGCGAGATTTCTGCGAAAGTTTCAGTCGCCATTGTCGAATGCGAAGCAGGAAGTGGGAACAAAAATTAACCTGACTGGCAAAAAAGACGCAGCGCCGACTAGCGCTTGGGTGGCATTTTTACTGGGCTGGCCAGACTGAGGAGCACACAAGAATAAACGGCTTGCACCGACGTAGGCGTCTATGTCCTGCAGTACTCTAAAAGACCCTTGAGTCCAAAGGGGTCCCTAAGTCCCACAGCTTTTATGGACATTGACCGTAGATCAAACATGCAAAGCGCCTTTCTTTCACCGTAGGACATTTGCACTCGACTAATATAAATCACGCAGTGTTAACATCCATTTATGTATGGATTTACATTCTGGGTCTAATGACACAAGATAAACCATTTCTTTGTAAACACTGGCCATGAAGCAGATTGTGCCGTTGCAGCTGCTCTGGCCGTCTGTGCGGTAAGTCATCCAGCAGAGAGAGTTTCTGCTACCGACCTCCGTCTGTCTGCATCCTCATTCTGCCAAAGAGAAAAGGTCTGGATAAAGGATTGTGCGTGTGCTTTCTCCCTCTGTCTCCTTTGCAACCACCCAGCGTCTCCGAGGTGGACAGCCAATTAAAAAAAAAACGCTCTCAAGTGTTCAAAGGTTATTTTCGTGTCAAACTGCTGTCAACACAGTTTATCAGGTGTTTTATGTTGGCTTTAATTGGTGTTGTGTTTACGAGTAAACAACATCTCAACGCCTCCGCCGCATGTTATTCACAACCTTATAAGTGGGAATTTTCAATGCGGTCATAGTTGATGTGTTGTGTACATGTAACCATCAGCACCATACTCTGAAGAAATACTCCTCATTTCTGGCTACTGTGTCTGGCTACTTGTATTCATTTCTAATCTTTTATATCCCAGTACAAGCAGAAGATTTGTGTCTCGATTATGACACTCTCTAATCCAAACTCATTGTTCGCTTGATGAAATATTTTCTCACAGGAGAAGAGGCAAATTACTCACATCACCAGCAGCATATTATCACGTTGCCGTTAATGTTCATTTGCTTTAAGGTAGCATAACAGGGCGTAGTTTTTGGCTTTATATTGGAATACACAGGCGTGGCTCTGTTTATAGAGAAAAATGGCATACGGGAAACGGCATGCAGCAGTTGGCTACATCAGAAATGTTTGCTTTCTGCCAAGTCACGTACCGAAAACGATAAATATATCATATTTTGCCAGCTTGGTAAAGGATGGCAATTTTAGATTGGGGAAATAAAACCGATAGCGGGATGTAGTCCGTTAGAAATCCAGAAACGCTGTGGTTGGGCTTTTTTTCTAATATTGACTCCCTCAGGAAAGAGCCATTTCCTGAAGTCTTCAGGCGGATGTTGATGTTTTGCTTTCCAGCCCACTGTTGTTAATGTCGTGGTATTTTTGAGATATACACTGCTGATCTGTTAAAATTTGTTTGGCTCAGTCAATTTGTGACTCTATCCTATTGTTATAGTTACTGTGGATGTTCGGAGTCAGCATGGCTGGCACATGGAGCCCTTAAAACAAACTCTTCGGCCGCACCCTCCTTTTCCTCCTGTGGGACACCCATCTCACCTCCCGGCTCTTCCTTCATTAAACTAAAAGAGTTGTTCGCACAAAGCTTCAGTTTAACCAGCGATTTCCCATATTTGGTGAAGACTCATCATGCTGCAGCTCTTGTAGTGACCTGGGTCTGGCCTGTGTTTTTTTATTTTTTTTTTTTTATTTATGAAGACGGTTAGTAAGGTTGTTTTCTGGCTGATATGAAACCCATGTCAAGAGGCCAGGTCTCAAATGTGGGCCACAGTTGACCAAGCTGACCTGGACACCTCACTGCGACCTGACCTGCAGGGCTGAAAAGGAAAACATTCAGAGGGGACAAATTGTTTGAAGCAGTGCAACTGAAAGAGGCCAAAGCCTTCACACAGGCTAGGTGACAGAAGCCCAGTACAGTTGCATTACGCTGCAGACAAATCAAGGTTGTTTGGACTGATAAGTAACAGTGCAGCAAAGATTAGAAATAACTTTGAGGCCCTGCACGGAGCTGAAAGGTCAGTATTTTGCAGTTTGGATCAGAGCGTTGACCGTGTGTGCGCAGTCAAGCATGTGTTGATGGTTCTAATGTGAGACGTGCTATGAGCATGAATCTGTGAAATGCACAACACAACCCGTGTTAGTTCAGATCTTTCCTCAGAGCATCATTACAGCAATATAGGACAAAGCTGACGCCTGTACCCCCCTCTGACCCTCACACATTCCTCCGTGTGTCCATTCTTTATGTCTGCTACTTCAACTGTAAAGGGGACACAGTTTTCCCAGGTCTGCTCGGGGCCTGTGTCCCAGTCACTAGCAGAGGTTAAGTTTTCCTACACTGCCTCATGTACTGCGATCTCTCTTCCTTACTTGGATTTTATAGGTACTCCCTATTTTTCTCCTCCGCAGACAATGAAAGCTCAGTTCTCATGTAACACAAAGAGTTTTGGTTTGATTCTTTGTTCATTTTTCAGCCAAGAGGTTACTGAAACTCTTTTCTTCTGAGAAACCAGGAGTCCCATGCCTTGGAGCGCCCTTGTGTTGCCTGATAATATTTCCATTTGTCAGGGTGTGGTGTGTGTGTGTGTATTTACCGAGCTACTGTACACCTTCAACGTTTTTCTGAGGCAATGAGAAATGATTTACAGCCGTCCACCTGATTCAGACTGGAGTTGTGCCCCAAAGAAAGCAATGAAGTGATTTAAGAGCGATAAAAATATTTCTGAACTTTCTCACCCTTTCTCTATTGTTTACTTGTGTCTGTCTCAATGTCTACCAGCCCAGCTGGTGGCTGCTGTTAATCCATTAGAGCTCCGCTGTAAGTAGTGTCCTGTACGTCCTTATAAGGGCAAATTCACTTGTGGGTTTGACACAAGTGAGTTTAACGCGCTGATCCGATCTGCTGCCTGGCTGCACTCTAACCTCAGTCTGCTCTGGAAATTATTACCGAAGGCCTCAGTTCATACTCAAAAACACAGTGACCCCTACCTCTACCCGTGCTTATGCACGTGGATGCACACGTGCATATTTCTTGAGGAAAGTATACATACTCCTTTGTGTCCAGGCTCGCAAAGTAGAAAGCTTTAATTCTGAACACGGCAAACGAGGCAAGCACATGTACACCCACTGGGAGTCAGGAGGTCGGCGCTCGGCCTGAGGGGTCGTCGTGCTCCCAGACACGGCTGGGTGGGGATGGTAGGAGGGTGAAGGTGCACGTCCACCGCACAGCGAGCTTTAACGATCGACCTGACCTCTGTGAACCGCAGCACACAGCACAAGAACTGGCTATTTGAAAGGATTTTTCAAATTATTTTATAACTTTTTTTCAAGCTAAATGTAAATAATCTAAAATGACAATACAGAAAAAAATAGGATTTAAATCAAGAAATATTTCATTAAATACCAATTTTACAGGACTGCAAAACTGACCCAAGCAACTTTCAGCATATTGATTAATTTTACTTGTTACCAGGAGAACATGTATTATAGTATAACCAACACTAATGACATGTAAATTAACGTAAGGTATACTGTCTTTAACACAGTGTATGGGGACTTACTAGACTGAGAGACAGAGATTTGACAGATCATTGACATCAAAAGCTTAATAAGTCTTTACTTGAATAAAACGTTCGGTAATTTAGTTGTTCCACGCAGTGCCTGGTGTAATTAAGACAAATCTGAACTTGTACTTTCTACTTTCACAGTAATTTAACTTTGACTTAATCCTGTTTCAGCGCTGCTCCCACAGGTAGTTGTTCCACTGCGAACGTTTAGTTCAGCTATGACCCAACACTATTTTAACTACCCGAGGAACCTTGGAGTCCCGCCACTTATGACCACCTCTAATGCAGTTCCCATGCCTCACAACCCGATAAATTAAGCCAACCTCCCAAACTTAAAATCATATTTAAACCTGTTTCTCTCATGGGCAGCGTATGAGTTCAGAGGGTGTTTCTAACCTCAGGAGTGTGTCACCAGCTGGTCGGGATTACTGCTAAACCGTGAGCGCTCTCTAATTGGCCGTGATTGATTGAGCTGCTTCGGTCGGATATCTTTTGAGGTTTGAGGTCTTTGCTCCATAGAAAGCTGCTGCCGGCAGGAAGTGATTCAAAGTAAGCGGCAGTACAAGCCTTAGCAAGCCTGCTTGTGAAACATGGCAAAAATGTATTAACACATTGCTCCCATCCTCAGTATAAGTCCCGACAAATCATTTTCTGGTTTATCATGGCGCAATATTCGTCGACCTTGAAGCGGCGGCCCCAGTTTCTACAGAATAGTCTTTTCTGTCTTCACCCTCTCTGCCATGGTCGACTCCTCCATCCTGTTGTCAGCAGGTGACTCTGCCGAGGCTAACAGGTGTGGCAGCAGCCTACCATGCATGAGCACAGCAGAGCAGACTGTGACATGATTTCCTCTGCCGTCATTACAGGTGTTGACAGCTCGGTGACGTCTTGATGAGTGGGTGGGACGTATTTGTTATGTGTGATTTCTTACTCATACGTCTGTTAACATTGCAAGCCAACGCTGCGTGAAAAGCTCTTTGTCTGGGCGTAACGGCTGCGCGCTGGGCCACAGCGCTCTTGTTTGTGTGAGGCCACAGTGGCAGTTGGTTGCCCAGAGGTCTGTGGTCTGGTTTGAAAAATGCCTTTTCGGACGGTGAGCGGTGGAAGGTGCTGTGACTCTATTGACTTTTTTCCCCCTCCCATCCTGTTAAATCCACCGTCATGTGGGAGATTTGTCAGCTGGACTCTGTTTCTGCATGAGCCTGTGCTTCCGTCTCTGGTCCTTAACGGTTATTGTGTTTTGTTTGGCAGGCGCCCAAGTTTTAAGGTGTGTTTTATTTGCTTGGGTTACGCCCACTCATTACTCTCATGTGCAGGGAAGTTATTGGTTAACTTTTTATTTTCCTCTTTTCAGACATTTAAAGGTCTTGAGCCACCTGGATTGGCCGCATATAGACGCTGCAACCAATCCAGGCAGACCTGCAGCCATATGTGCATTGATTGGCTCATTCAAATCTGAAAGCTTGTGTTGATAGACCGGGTCAAGCCTAAGTGCCGACATGAACATGTGGGGATTGTTTTCATCTCTAATCATCACATCCTGACTTTGATTCCCTCCTCTGTACTTATATTTGAAAAGATTACTGTAAATCATGGGGTCTGTTCTGCGGTCTGTCACCTGCTCTCAGTTTTGGAGCCGTCCCTGGCTTTTCTCTTTGAACATTTTCTTGGGATGTTGCTTTGTGTTTAAGCAGCTACGCGCAGCACACAAGCCAAAAATGCAGCCTGATGTGAAATGCTAAGCAGACGTCTCTGAGCACAGACTCAGGCCTGAGGCTGCTCTGTTATGTCTCAGTAATGAACAAATAAATCAGTCAGTCCTAATACTTGGCTGCGAGCGTACTGGCTACAATCAAATCATGACATTCACTCAAGCACTCGCTGAGCTTGACAGTGCGGAAACAGGCGGCTCCCTTGAGTGTTTGGTTAGCGTGCATGTGGGAATGTGAAAGAGACACTGGTCAGTGATATGTGATGTGAATGTGTCTCATTTCCTCTCATTATCTTCTATTCCACAATCAAAATCCTGCCACTGCCGCTCCCAGTCATCGTATCGTCTCACTGCTGGACTGGATCCAAACCCAGTTCCTGATCGCTGGATTTCACTAGCATCTTTTTCCCTGTGAGTCAGCAGGAATGTGAGGAATGACCTGTGCGAGGCCGGGCTCTTTCCCACCCAGCTCTCATCTGCCCATTTTTAGGCATACCCAAGCCTGGCTACCCTTTCATTTTTCTCTTTTTCATTTTGTCATTCTATCGCTCTGTAAAACGTTTTACTCTAACCTCTTATCCATCTCCGCCTCCTTTCTCATATCCTTTCTCTCTGTCGTTTCTTTTCAGTCAGCTCAGCACTTTAAATTTCCACAAATTACAGTATATAGGAGAGCCCCTCTGAGCTAGTGCAGCTCTGGCTGCATATTTTGTCGAACCACAGCAAGACCTCAAAACCACTGGCCCTCTTCATCTCATGTGAGACGACCCTCCTCCTCCTCCTCCTCCGCCTCCCTTTTCTTGGGCCCAGCAGTGGGGCACATCAAGCCCCCTTTTCAGCCCATCAGCATGTAGGGCTTAGCCTAACAACCACATCCAGCTCTCCTTAGTGGAAAGCACTTGGCATACAAAGGTTTGTGTCTCGACTCTGCAGGTTTTAACCGGTGCAGCAGGAAATCCTAATGTGTGTGTTTGAGCATGAGGTTTATAAGAAAGGCCTGCCAGAAGAGCTGCTCATCTCTGCATGTGTTGACAGGTTCCCGCTGTCCACAAAAAGAGATATATCTCCCATACGATAGGGGAGGGCTCCCTCTTCCCTCTCCCACTCTGTGTTGTCGCTAACTTGAAAGCACCCAGCTTGTTCAGGTGGTGTGTCTTTCCGCAGGTGTGCTGTATACACACACACCAGCACGCTTTAATTACTCCTTTTCTGCTTGACCAGAATAGACGTTTTAACTAATAGTCTCTGAGGGCGATGAAATGGCTCGGTGAGTGTTTAAAGTGGGACACTTGAACATCTGAGTCCGTCAGGAGAAGAGGACACATGAATGATAGGTTGGCCCAGAAAGCTGAGCACACGTCTGTCTTAAAGCTGAGCACCAGCTGTTGCCGTGCATGTTTTCTCGTCCTCTGCTCGTTGCTCAGGTGGTCCTGTCTTTTCACATTAGTGAACTCAGATCACTTGTCATCACCAACCTATAAGCCGTCCGTCGGCCCTGCTGACCCTGTAACTCCCTACCTCACGTTTAAATGTGGGTCATGGATATTTAATACAACGTCGTCTGGACGTCACATGCCTGAACATTAATTACATTTATTATTCACCGGCTGTGGCCTTTGGGGATGACGTGATAAAAATCAGAAACTGAGTTCTCTTGCAGGTTGTTTCCTGAACTGTCTCTCTGCTGGGATGGTCTGTTGTGTGAATTTGTCAAGACAGACTGACTGAAAGTCTGCCCCTGCTTGTAAACAAGGGTTAATTGCAGAGGTCAAGAGATGACAACTGGCAGAAATCAAACACTACAGCTTGCTCTCGACGGTGCTTTGACCCCATTTATACTTCTTTGCCCTATACTTAAACCGAGAACAGGCTGTGATCCTTTAGCTGCAGTCTCTTATATAACTGTGTGCCCGTTTTTGTAAAGTGATCATGCCTCTGGTGTGTGATGCAAATACAAGAATGAAATGTGACTAACCTTTGCAAGCCAAATGTTTGCTGTCCCGTGGGGAAACCTGTGCAATTTTAACACTTACCTGTTTTTCTTCGTGTTGTACGTGCAGCTGGATGGAACCGTGGATCTGGACGAGAGACGCCTCATCCGTTCAGCCATCCGGGAGCTGAGGAGGAGGGAGATCGAGGACATGGAGGCCGCTCTGGCCAGCAAGAGATTTCGACACACGCGGCTCAATCAGCAGGAAGACAAAGAGAACCAGCACAGGTGAGGCCACATACGCACAAACACAGGGTTGGCTCAGAAGAACAAACCAGAGGGTTAGCACTTCAGTCCTTCTGTTATGTTTGTATGGCTATCTGTGAGAAGACATTCATTGACATAATGCATTCCCTAGCCCCTTACCCTAACTCTAACCATCTCAACTAAGTGCCTAGCCTTAACCCTAACCATAACCTAAATGTAACCGTCACCCTAAAACCAAGTCTTAACCCTCAACAGCATTGTAAAGGCCGCACAAATGTCCTCACTCCAATGGTGTAAAACTCTGGTCCTCAGAAAGATAGCCGTACAAGAGCACACACACACACACTCACTCACACACCCACACACCCACACACACGCACACACAGACCTCTCTTAATGACAAAGTGCCCCAGACCAGGTGAACTGGAGATGATGAGAAGACAAACCCATTCGCAGCATTCCTCAACTCCAGTGGGAAAAGTCTGGAAATGTCAAGTCAGGAGAACGGAGGTGACAGACAAACTGCAAGCAGAGTCAGTTTTCCAATTTCCATCTAGCGTGCTCATATTTTGCAGTAAATAATTTCATTTTCCTAAACTAAGGTTTCCAGTCAGTCACAAGAGCCACATTGACGTCCTTTTCCTCCTATCACGCTTTTTTTTTTTGTTTGTTTGCCATTCAGAGCCCTCTTTGTGTTTCTCCAGCCCAGTAACACGTTAACTATCATTTAACTGAATAATGCGGATGAGCTGATGGCTCACTCTAATGCTGCACTACCTCTGCCATTTTGTCCAGTAATGTGTTTTTGCTTCCAAACCAAATGAGAAACAGGACAGCCTTGAAGGTATCAAAGAGTATCATTTTGTAATATTGTAAACACTGGAGAGTGCGTATTTTAAAACTGGTTAGAGGTGTGCACCGGTTATTAACAATGTTAGATACATTTTAATGGTGATTTGCGTCATTTGGGAGATCATTTTCTCATAGACTAGAGTAAACTTGTCAGATCTGAATTATTTGCCTGACTGGCTCTGCACATTAAATTATTCCAAGCCAAAATCTAGCAGGTTTATCTGCTGCTGTCGGCCAAATGGCATTATACCAAATCTCATTAAAAAGTGTTTGTTTAATTTGACAAAGGTACGTTTGCAAAATAACAAAGAAGGTAAAAACAAAGTCAAGTTGGAACTTGAAGTGTTGATGGTTTAATCTTTCTTCTCTTTGTGAAATCTCTGCAAGACAGGTTGGCCCGGGTCCCTGTTCATTTAAGTTCAAGGCTTCATAACAATTGCAGCATCTGATCTGGTGCTAAGTGAAGATTTTCTTCCGTCAGTCTCTTTCTCTGTCACTAAATCCCAATAAGAACAGTGGCTGGGTCTAATCATTTCCATTCACCGCTGCTCTCAGATGACTTGGGTTACAAAAACAGAGGAGGCGCCTCACTGAAGCTGCTAAAGAAAGCATACCTGCCGTCGCACGTGCGTGCGCGTATGCACGCGCTCAGACAAACGGACGCACACGACCCATCTGAAAGTTGCATTATCCCATGCCTCTCAGTGACGGAATGTGAAATATTCCACATTTTTTAATACCAATGACTGGAGAAAAGCGAGGGTAATGAGAGCGCTGGAGGAGCGTATGAGTAATAGAAACCAACTTGAAAGCAAGCTGTGAAATGGAGAAATCTGAGGCAGAGAAGAGGGAGGATGAGAGGAGCCTTTTTCAGACAGTTTGTGTCATTCAGTACCACTACTTCCAGCCGGATTTGGGAGAGTTTCCTCTTTCTTTCCTCCGTTCAGAATAACTGGTGTGTTATCGCTGAATTGTCTGTGGCTGCCTTTCACGTGCAGCTAATCCTCATATGATGGTTTCACATATACGTTTTAAAATATTAAGATCTCTACTTTGTGCTGACATTTCTCTGTCTCTTTCAGGTCAGAATCCAATGAGAACTTGGACGTCTTGTCAAAGAAACTGCAATCAATCCAAGACATCGATGAACTGATGAAAATGGTGAATATTACTGAACAAAAATCATTAACCATGATCACACTGACAGATTCATTTTGTCATGAGTGTGCTGATGTTTTGCTTATGTTTGCCCATAGCTCCGTGCAGCCAGCGAGTACGAGGAGAGGAAGATGATCCGAGCAACCATTCGACAAATCCGAGAAGAACAACAGCAAAGTGAGTCCGTCTGTTCTGTCAGATCTTTTACGACTTGTCTCAGAAACATTTTGAAACATGTGACAGACGCCACTTCTGTCATTCTGGCATATCAAGTTAGATAAATCTGCTAGTCTTTGTGCCAGATGATGCAATGATGATGTTTTTAAATGTCTGTGGGTCCTTGTAAGTTACTTAAATTGATTTGATGGGGACACTAAAAAAGAAATCCGAAGAATCTGGCACAATGTTTATCTGCTCAAGGTGCATTTGGGCAGCGAGTACTGACACTGGGTGGCCTGATGGGGGCGCAAAATTAAAGGAAAAATTTCAAACTACCTGTTCATGTGTTAAACTCAAAAGGAAAAGTAAGTTCATATTTTCAGTGTGTAGGAAATGAAGTGCACGCGTCAGCGTCCGTCTGGTGCCATAGTTACTACAGAAGACCTATATGCTGCTGGATCAGATAATGGATTCCTATCATACCTTAGTGAAGTCTGGTCTGTGTGAGGTCCCTGTCATTCTGAAACCCTGTGATACATCAGCCGGCAGACACATACAGACTCGAAAAAAAAAAAATAATAAAAATGACCAACCTCTAACCAGGCCATCTCAGGACACATCAGATAAATTTGTCCCTCGGCAGCTTTGATTACATTTCCTGTTCTTTGAATTTCACTAATGGCAAGAAGGTTAATATCAAATTCTAGTGTCTAAGTGCTGTCCATATTTGTTTTTAGGGTCTGTGGAGAGCGGGAAAACTTCTGCTCGCTGCCAAGAGCCTGAGAGCGTCGAGTCCCAAAGCAGCATGGGGGTTGGGGTGAGTACAGCAGAGTTAATGGAGTTAAAAGTGTTTACCTGATCTGGACGTGTTCATTAGGACAGATGGGTAAACTGTCTCAGATCTAATATGAGCTCGTGTCGGCTTGCATTTAGAAAAATGAACCGCGCACAGACCAATTTGCGGGTGATGGGTTTGTTTGCATGGCAACAGTGACCACTGAGGTTTCTTTGCTGCCACAATGAAGAATGCAGCGAACAACAACAACAAGCATTGTGGCTTGAGTCGCACACTGGATCATGAATGTGACCACACCGCACGCAAACACACACACGCACACAAAACACATGCCTCCACTGCCACGGACTCAGGAATGTCTTTTGTTTTTTGCGTCCTCATTCAGGCTTGGTATGAGGAGAAATATAGAATTTACTTTGACTCCGGTGATTAGTGAAGCCAGTAAATAGTTTTTCTGTCACTACAGC
>JASGAT010385912.1:10492-21982 GCA_030220025.1 Chelon auratus | reverse complement strand
GTATTTTTCAAGCTTTAGTCATATGTATGTACACTGATCAGCCACAACATTAAAACCACTGATAGAAGAAGTAAATAACATTGACCGTTTTGTTAAAATACAATATTCTGCTGGGAAACTTATGAACCTGGCATTTGTGTGGATGTTATTTAGACATGTAGCACTCACCTAGACCAGACCAGACACCCCCATAGCAATGACACTCCTTCATGGCAGCATCCATCCCCAGCAGGATGCAGCCTGACACAGACACACAAGCAAAAACAGTTTAGGAACAACTAAAAAAAAAATATGAAAAGCAGCACAAGGTGTTGACCTGGCCTCCAAATTCCCTAGATCCCAAACTGATCAAGTATCTGTGGGAGGTTCCACAGAGACCCCTCCCCTCAACCCATAGGACTCAAAGGCTCCCCACTAACAACATTCTGTTGCCAGACAACACAGGACACCCTCAGAAGGACCATGTCCATTCTCTGATGGGTCACAACTGCTTTGGAGGCACAAGGGAGACCTACATAATATTAGGACGGTGGTCATAATGTTTTGACTGATCGGGGTATGTATGTATTATCTTGTTCCTCTCCTCTCTGTTTTTCTGTCCTTACCTGGCTTGCCCCAAGCAGATGGGACCCCCCCCATATGAACTGGAGTCTGCTCAAGCTTTGTTCCTTAGTGCTTGCTCTATGGGTCTTAAGCCAGGTTTTGTGACTTGACGCTACATAAATAAAACTGAATTGAAATGAATTAGTGTTAAAATGATGTTACCTCCATCTGAATCCCTCATCAGCAACTTTTTAAAAGGTGAGCCTCCTCATATAATTTTTCTCAGATGTCTTTCACAGCTGACCTGCCCTCTAGTGGCTGAGTCTTTCATCCTTGAGATGTGGAGATATAAGGCTTAACTTTTTAGAGGGAGCTTTCTAGGGGCCAGATGTTATCTGCTCCTTTTGATCGTAGGTTTTTCATGAATGCTCCGTTTCTGGTGGATAAGATTCCTGTGGAGGAAAAGCAAAGTTGATTCTCATTGTATGCAGTCACCGCTCTCCTAACTAATCCTTTGAGTGATGGGAACATCTCTTGTATTTATGCGTTTAAGGATAACGCAATCAGTCACATTATCAGCGTTCTGGTGGTTCATTTGAAAGCACCCATGTTTTTCCCACCGCAGTGATAGAAAGGGGAATAAATGAGGCTGTTAGTATCAGTCCCATTGTCTGTTGTAGCCCATGCTCTGCTTGCATGCTATCCTTTGTGTGTGGATGTGTGTATTCTCCTCAGATAGGAAGCAGTGATAGCATGCTGGCGTAACAGGATGCTCCAACATTCAAGCCTTTTTACCTCACTTCCTGTAAGACAGCTGAGCGGCTTGTGAGTCATGAAGGCGGCGTGCTGGATGGTGGTAGTGGTGGTACAGATGATGGGGAGGGGGGGTGAGTTTGGACTGGTGGACTCGCAGCCCACCAGCTGTGGCCCAGCAGTCTGGTCTGCTCTGGAATGGGGACGTGGCCAAAAACAACGTCAGCCAGCAGCAGCAGGGCTCCTTCCACTCACATCACAGCAGCGGATCTCTTTGAGCTGCTTGCAATTGTCCTGTGGAAGATGGTGGTCTTAGATAGGCGTCCACAGCAGACAAACACACGCACTGTGCAATATGTGGGCCCGGGCAGCAGCTTGAAAGAAACACCAGCTCAAGAACTTGCATTCAATTAGTACGCTGCTCATCTGTCATTTTTACCAGAATCTATTTTGAAGTCGAGGCTTTTATTGGTTGACATTCAGGGACCGCTGAGGTACACTAAAAGTTTCCTTCTGCTCATCTGGAAATAACGGTGCCGTAACAGCTTATAAAAAGCTTTAATTATACGTACGTAGGAGAAAAAATGTCTGCTTTTTTTTTTTTTTTATTACCGTGACATATAAAAACACAGAATATTCAGGTATGTTTCAGGTATGAGCATAATAATAATAAAGATAAGAGGTCAAAACAAAGGCAAATGTGTGTCAGGAGTTAATGTGTCAGCCAGGCAACCCATTAACCTGTAAGGAAGTGTGTGTGTGTGTGTGTGTGTGTGTGTGTGTGTGTGTGTGTGTGTGTGTGTGTGACAGAAAGTATGGTGGGGGTCATATCCCTCTGGAGACAGAATGGGAGGGAGGGGAAGTCAAAGGAGTGGCTTGTTGGTATTGTGTGTGTGTGTGTGTGTGTGTGTGTGTGTGGCGTAAATGTTTGTGTGTCTGTGTGTGATGTGGCTGAGGGAGCAGAGCGGCAGAATAGCGGACGTCCTGACTCCAAGAGGGTTACTGCTGAGAGACGGGGAGAGAAAGAGAGAGGGTGAGTTAAAGAGAGGGAGAGAGAGAGAGAGAGAGAGAGAGGGAGGCATTCAGTCTGATGAAGAGAAGGTAAATGTCACACTGATTTTCTTGCTGTTGTGTGTCACAGACCAAACGCTCCTCTGACCTTCTTGATTTTTTTTATTTTTTTATTGGAAAATCATTTAAGCGTCTTCCTTCATCAGTCTGTTTTTGTTTCTTTCTGATTGGAGGATGGGATGTGCCTGCCTCTCTGTTTACAGTTCAGGTTTGTGTACTCAGTGCTTTATTGCTCACTTAGATTGATTGCTATTCATTTTATGCCACAGGTTGAATAATTATGGGTTTTGTTTTTATGACACATGGCATGAAATTCATGTGAATGTAATCCAGTAAAATAACTCTTAAGTATTTTATAACACATTTTAAAACGGAGCTTTCTTTTCAGCGCTTCATCAATTCATCATAATGTGTTTATTCATCTAAACCATGCGATTTTAGGAGGTTTGCATGCGTCAAAATAAATTGGGAGAGCTCAGGTATGACTGATGACTGGGTGGTGGGGTTGCAGCTCCAGACAATAGTTTTGTTTGTTCCCCGAGCTCATAAACATGTTGCAAGAAGAGACCTGATGAAAGAGCAGCCTTAAAACCGGGCCTTGCGTTTGCAATAGAGACGGTTTAGCGGGACTTTGGAGATAAGTTGAGGTTGCTCGCTGTATAAGACAAAAAGTACAGTGGGAGCATTTTTTAAAAAAAGACCAGAAAGTAAGCTTAGATTGGCATGTGATGATTTGCAGAAAGTAAATGAGGAATGAGACTCCAGCCTGACAACTTCTGTGGGTTTCCTTCACTCAAGGCGGAGTGTGCGCGGGACTGAGATGATTGCTGCTTCATTCCAGCTACTGTATTTCAGCTTTTGGAGGTGAGCCGAGTGTGCGGTTCCTCACGCTGCAGTAATGGAAAGTGAGCCACCGGGTCTCTTCCACGTGGAGCCATGGAAGACCCTCAAATGGTCTGACCTCACCCATCGTGTGATGGATTTAACTTCCATGGAAAACTGGAGCAGTGGAGCTCGGCGCGTTAATCCGCAGTAGATCTCAGTTGTCTGAACTGGTTGGTGAAGGAGGTGTCATTCTCATTGTTTTTTATTGTGGAGTTGAGGCTTCAGAGGAGTACAGATGGCCCACGCCTTGCTGTGGTCACGCGAGGGGATAGTTGTTTTTGTGTGCGCGAGTTTGAGATGTTGCAATTATAGTCTGACACAAACGGGCTCCTGAAGCCAGATGGGATGAGTGCTTCGTGGGCGCGCTGGAGTGGGTTGGTGTCAATGTTGGTTCCACTCTGTCAGGTCCTGTCTGTCGGGGCCAGAGGTAAGCCGCTAATGACAGCATGGTAGCTGGCAGCAGGTCCTGCACTCTGGTCTCCTTCTCCAGTTCCACTTTATCGTCCCTTTTTTTCGTTCTGCCTCTCTGTCTGTGAGAAATATGTTCCCTGTGGTTTAGTGGGAGCTTTGAAATGATGGCTGTCTGTCTGACTCCTGCTAGAAGAAGGAGAGGGTGAGGAAAGACTTGTTCTCTTTAATTGAGTTTATGGCTCTAACACAATCATCTCCCCCCCAGGACACTTTGTGCGACTCCAATTAGGAGGAGAATGCCCTTTGTTTGTGTCCTCTCGCATTATAGCGCCTTCACCCTCTTGTGTTGTTGTGGGGGGGCTGTTTGTGTCCGCTAAACTCATCAGACACTTTAATGTGTCATTAAAAGAGCATTCTGCTAAATTTCCACTTTCCACTGTGCCATGCCAGACTGTATCAGCAACATTTACCGTTGTCCTGAAAAGCTGAGAGGATATTCTTATAGGCCGGGATCTGTTCTGCATTTTTGCTCCATATGGAAAAGTGGAAGATGGAAAAAGTGACACCTGTTATGTAGATTTACATTTCTAAGATTTCACATTCGGGATTTTAAACCCTTTCGTTTTTACCAGACACAGATTGATCTCACCTGGATGATTTAAGCTACAAAACCACTTTATTTATGTACTTATTTCTTAGTAAATTACGTGACGCATTTAATCGTGTGTCTTCACCCGAGGAGTGCCCTTCCAGATTCACCTTTCCCGTTTGTGCTGCTGTCCCCTGCGGCAGTGTCTGATTACGTTTTCTTTTCAGTAATTGAGCTGCTCTGCCCTGTAATCTGCTCAAGGTGGGGAAGGTCACAGTCAATAGAGCAGAGAGCCTTGAGTCTTTTCTCACCTCTGTCTCTGACTTGTGTTTACATTCAAAAGGGCTTTTGCGGCTGATCGCAGCGTTAACTTGCAGCCTCGCCTCGACGGCCTTGATCACACATTGTGTTGATTAAAATCCTTTCACAACACAGTGGTGTGACTTACAACATATTCACACCGCTCCTGCTCGCGGCCGTGCCAGTCTCTCGGTCTCTAGGATAACATTGTTTGCACATGCCAAGCTCATTGTGGTTGGGTTTGTGTGCTTTCTTTCCTCGCTTTAGAGATTGTGAATGTGTTTTCAGAAGCATATTTAAGTAATAGCAGGCTGCAAATCTGGCTTAAGTATTATATTTTCAGGATGTAAGATCATGTCCTGTATGTTTTTTCAGGATCCACCCAAACTTCTGTTGGACTCTTCTTAACCCAGGTGTCTCTTTTAAAACACAGATAATGTGCTGCGATGTAGTTCATCATTTCAAATGAGCTACCAAATGATTCAAAACACCTGGAGCTCCACACGGGAACTTTTTGCCCTTTGATATATCTTTATTTTTTCAGGTTTTTCAGGAGTTAAAAAAAAAAAAAGAAAACGAAAAAGTTTGGGGATGATTTAAAGAGAGAGCGTGTGACTGTGCGTAACGTGCTCAGAGGACCATTATTTGTGCAGCTGATTCTCCTGTGGAGTAGCTCAAGGTCAGGCACCAGAGGCCCAACAGTAGTCTCAGCATCTACATCCTCCCCTCTGCACACCTCTCTTGTTTCCTCTCCATATGCTGAAGTGCTGCTGCTTCTCCCTGGAGATCACCCTGAGCTCTAATAACTCATTGCAGATTAGGGCCAGAGTGCTGCAGACAGACGGGCGTTTTGTCGTGATCAGGCTGCAGATAATCTGGAGGTGCAGGTGCTACGTAAAGTCATACACCGTCCTAAAGCCTGTGCTGAAGGCATGTGTTGGTGCAACTCTGTCTGAGAAGAACACTCGGTGGGAAATAAAATAGATCTTTACTTTTCCAGGCGGCTAAGTGTGTTGCACATCATGGCTGGAGCGTTTGACCTCAGCCTCCAACAAAAGACTGTTGCGATCACTGACTCACCTCAAACAGATGATACGACATAGAACTCATGTTTTCGCTCTGGTTTGGATCAGGGCAGCGGGTTGGCAGTGTGGCAGTGGTGGCATTTAATTAAACAAGACTGTGCTATTCTCCCCAGCTGTATTGAAGGACACTGAACACACGTGATTCTTCTCTGTTGTTTACAGGAAACAGAGCGGGAGAGCCACAGTGAGCGAGAGCGCATCAGACCTCAGATCCAGCAGACACAACAAAGTAAAGGTAAAAAAATATATATGTATATAATAAAAACTCCCTCATCATTGGACTGAATGTGACTGGCCTTCACACTAGTGTCTAGAATCGCTGCAGTACAAAAGCTTGTGTATATACTGTAAACATTCACCTAAAGGTCGAGTTTGGGTTGCCACCAATAACACGAAACCCAACACAACCCACCTCTGTTACACGTATCTGTGACTGCACACATCACTCGAGCTGATTTCTTTTCCTTCAGTGCCTGTTAAAATGTTCAGCCAAAGGAGCCATTCTCCTGAGGTGGCGGTCAGGAGGTCATATTAGCTCGGGCTCTTTGAGCTCCTTCCTCTAACTTTATTAACTGTTTGGCGTCCCTCGCAGGCATAGGCTTAATGACTGTGGCTTCTTAAGTGTGAAGTAATTTCATTAACCACTCTGTTAGTCCAGCCATCAATAAAGTAGTATGAATGCGCGCCTTCAGGGGGGAATGAATGTGTTTCGTTCACTCAAATCCTTATGAGTTTGTAGGAACAGAGCCAACAAAAGGGCATTGTTGACAAGTAATTATTTCAAAACCTACATATTCTTAAATCTCTTTAAATACATGGTTAAAAAGTTCATGTTTGGCTAACTGGCCTGAGTCTAGCTGTCATAATAGTGTCATTCTGTGTGGCCTGGTCAGCCTTGGGTTTGGCTCTTGGTCTCCTTCACATGGACCATGGGTTGGTGGTGGGAAGCGGCAGAAGGAAACCCAACAGCCACACCTCTGCTAAATAAAGATGATACCAGAACAGAACTAAGGTTTTCTCGACGTGGCGGTGAAACTCCCCACACAGTTCTGGATTTATCACAGCGTTACATTTTAAGCCAGGGCGAAACGAGGATAAACAGAAGGAGACCACCGTACGAACGCAAAGAAGAAAGGGACCGTTTAAAGTGGATATCAATCAATGAAGACAGTGGAGTTTAGTGCGGCTGTGACAGGTCGTCTTTACAGAACAAAATAAGAGATTAACTCGGATGATGTTTTTTCTTTTTTTTTTTCTTTTCCTGGTCTTTGAATGCAGCACAAAACTCATACCTCTACCTTTCCGACAAAGAAACGTATATTTACACGCTTTACCTCAACGACCATGTGTCCAGCCCTGCTGCATTCTAGTGCAAACTGTAGGAAGCAAAGCTATGATTTAGGAAATGAAATGTTTTCAGAGACTCTCTGTGGAATGCACTAAAAGAGAAAAACTGGTTCACCAGTTGTAATTTCACACAGTAACCCAGTGACTGCACTGAACACTGTCTCGACCGTGTGTATTCACAAATAGTATGCAAATATCAGGGCGCTGTTTAGAAAAGTGTGATTTATAAACCGCAAGTGTAAATTATAAAGACTAATAGGTCAATTGATGTCATTTAATGATTGCCCCAGTGCTGACCAACATTGCAGTATTAGTCCATCACTTTGGTTCCCACTTCTCAGGCAACAACAACTGGATGAATTGCCGTGACATCTTACAGACACATACGTCGCCTTATAAAGGAACCGATCCCTGATTTTTATTTGGCACCATTAATGGCTATTTAAATTTAGCCCAGGAAATTAACCATATCAGCTTCTACTTTACAGTAACCTAAACATGTTTAACATTATACCTGTTTAGCGTCTGCATGTTAGCATTGCCACAGCGAGCGTGTATTAGCATGCTGGCGTTAGCATTTAGCTCCACTTTGTACAGCTTTGCACAGGCAATAGCACAACTGCTGACTCTTTACTTGTTTATTGCGCAGTGGTTTCTTTTTATTTGAAAGAAAAGCTAACAACATCTAGGAAATTACTTCCCGTCTAAATAGTCTTGAAGTCATCTTCCATAAAACTGTGTTTGACGCCAAAGCTGAGATCGTATGAACCCATGTTTACCCCAAGCCGCGAGCCGAGAAAAAGTTGAAAAACTTGTGCTGACCTGTTCTCAGTGGGGACAAATATGGGCTTTTCTCGGGCCATTGCCTCACTGTGAAAGCCATATAAAGAAAAATCTTGCTTGTCCTTTGTTTATCCTCCGTGTATATTGATAGGCAGCCGTCCGCACAAGCTATGCAGCTTTTGTAGCTATTTTGAAGAAAAAAAGCCAAGCCTTTCATTATCCGGTAGAAGTGGGGATTTTCCCAGAAATCGCTGCACAATACATACGACTGCGTCCCAACGGACAAGACATGAACAATAACGTGAGGGCTTGTTGAAGTAGCCATGTGTTTTGGCTCTCACTACAGTGGGCCAGTAATTGAGTTTGGGTTCATTGGATATAGACTGTCCAGTGGAGCGTTCATAGTGTCACATGTGAGAATAGCATCAACTTATTGCCCTAATTGTGTATCATAGTCACGTTTTTCTCTTCAGTTGCGTAATCATTTGTTCTGTCTAATTAACTACTTGTTGACATTTTTATCTTCTCGTGTCTGGAGCAATTTGTAGTCTTGTTTTTGAGATGCGTTAAGTGAATAAACGTAATTGTGTCTAGACCGCGTGTAATTTACCGTCTTTTTTTGGGAGGTGTTGCACAATAATGAATAAATACAGATCAGCTGCATCAAATGAGGCTGAGAATGTACGGCCTTGATCCTGCCTACTTGAAAGTTGAAAGGGACCGAGCCAGCTGCCTCTGGTCAGACGGGAGTTCCTCTTTGATTTGGTTTGTAAATGACAGGCATGCATACTTGGTGAACCCCATTTGGCTGCAAAGCTGGTGCAGGCTAAGGTCATTTAGACGTGCTTTTAATGTCTTGATTTGAACATGTGATGTGGAAACTGGATGCACTTTCTGTTTTCTGCGTTTTTCCTATCTATGGTGCAAACGCGATCTCAGATATTTCATCACATAGCAGCCCTGTGTGGTGTTGGAGGTAGAAACTGTCACAGGGGGGCGCCACTGTGTTGTTTGGAGTGTGGTTTCCTGAGGAGAGAGGCGACGTGAAGAAGCTTGGACAGAAAGGAAGGGGACGTACTTGTGCTGGTCTCTATTTCACCCACACTTGCTCCCTGACTTCTTGCAGTTGCTATGTGCTATATGAGCCCTTTCTTCACTCCTGAGCCCTCCTCCTATGTTACGCACATCCACCAACACAATCTCACAAATCTTGCTCAGGAACCGTGGCCAGTCTGGAGGAAATGTCTGCATCCCCTCATGTCTCCACATGCCTCCTCTGTGATCCTGAGTGATATTTTCTAGCCAGGCCTCCCTTGGGGCCCCAGTGCTAAGGAAGTATTTCATTTACATAATTTCGGTCTCTAACTTTACCTCCTACTCCATCCTTTGCTTACATACGACAACGCCCTCTTCACTTTAGTTTACTTCTGATCTGAAGAATTGAAGTTAAACAAATTATGTTTAGAAAATCAGGCAAGCCACAAGTTACAAAAAGTTATTTATTGCACATTTTTCATTTGTGTTTTTTGAAACAGGTTCCAACTCAGGCATGGTGTTGGTTCTTGATCACCTGGGAAAGGATGATGGCTCTGGACCTCTGTTGATCCAGCCTCAGCGAGAAGCTGTGACCACCGAGTCTGACCTGGTCCTGTCTCACCGTCAAAGGTCAGACTCCACAGCTTCAGACCGCAGTGGGACCTCTGTGCTTTCCAAGTCCAATCTGGATTCTGTGGCCTCAGAGAAGAGTCTGGGCTCAGCCTACAGAGCCCGGCTCGACTCGGGGGCCTCAGACAGGAGCCAGAGTTCCTCTCAGCGTGGTCGGCTAGACTCTGGGGCATCCGAGCGAAGCGTTAGCTCCCAGTCTCATATCAGACAGAGACTGGGCTCAGATGTCTCTGATTCATGTGTCAGACCCCGCCTGGGCTCTGGGGCTTCAGATAGCACCAGCCTGTTGTCAAGGAAGCGGACGGACTCGGGGACGTCTGATCAGAGTGTGAGTATGGCTACAGAGGAGAGGCCTCCAACAGAGGAGGTGGAGGTAGCCACAAGTGGGTCGACCTGCAGCACAGATTCAGAAACCGAGAGCAGAAGCCAGACTCCAGGCAGCAACCAAGCTCCGACCAAGCAGGACGGCACCGTCGACCAGGACCAGCCTGATGGAGCCGTTTTGTCTCGGGGACGTCCTGCAGATGGCCTGCTCAACGGCAGCAACAAAGGAAAAACTGACTTTCAGAAACAAAAGGTGGAGTATGAATGCCTGATCTCTTTTTGTGTGGAATACATAGACGGTGACAAATTAATATTGGAAAATAAAAGAGTGGAGAAGCGTAACTAACGCAGCCTCCATACAGGGCGGGACGGGTCACTGACTGGTTTAATGAGTGAAAAATGGTCGAGGCTTCAGAGTCACCATCTGAGCCACACAAAAGACATTTAAGGTCCAACTTTTTTACCAGTTGAGTAGTGCAGACTCTCTTTTTTTCTTTTACTTTGTCACTAATTCTCAGAACAGATATAAGCTGCAGCCTTTATCATAACTGCGCCACTAGAGTGGGGTGCTGAGCTGCATAGCAACACCCAAAAGCACCAACAGTCCCAGTTTCTTTACTTGACATTTCATTATTATTGACAAGACACTCCGACACTCTATTATTCAGTGACACCCAGGTCACATCGGCATCCATAAACACAACGCTCTGAGGTCCTGTTTGACAAAGTTGAACTTTAGTTACTTGGTTACACAAACAAACTGTGCACCTGACTGTCTCTGCTTCACCTCAGCGTCATGTCTGCCTCACCTGCTGTCACAGAGGGATGGATGGCGTTACTGGCCAGAGATTCTGTCTCTCTTCATGTTACAGCTCTGAGAACACACAAACACACAGAGCTTCTGTTCCTGCGCTGGCTGTTATCTGTAAAGCAATATTTCCCTTCTTGGGTGCTCCGGTCGCCATGACACCATCATGCCTCTCCTCTAAATGTGTTTACCCAAGGCTGGCCCTGGACTTCTTTTTTTTTTTTATTGTTCCCTGCTATATACTCTGATGCTCAGTCTCCTGAGAGTAATGTAAACACTCCGGGGTCCATCGTGGCCTCGCTGCCAAAAAAAGAACAGAGGCCCACAGTTTCACTCCATACACAAATGTTACATAATGAAAACACCACCCTTCGACTCTCTGTTTAGGATTGTGTGTCTGCAGTTGTCAGCACAACCATACATGCAGACTCTCGTGAATGTGCATTGCTGCCGTGTTAAACATGCCCTGAGGTTGTTGATATAGACACAGTACGTGTTAACCTTTTGTTTCTTCATTTTTTTCCCCCTATGTAGATAATACTTCACAGTGATCTGGCCCTCAGACAGGGAAAAGCAAAGGATCCTGGTAAGAAATTGGTTCAGATCTCTGACTTAAATCAGTACAACAAGTTTGATCATGTTTTAAGATGAGTTTAGGACAATCATCATTTCCTGTTTCTCAAATTTAAACATTTGCAGAGTTTCTCTATTAAATAACTGTCAATTGAGAACATTTAGATTTCTTTTATAATTAGTTACATCCCAACAGATGGTTTGTTTCCCTGTAGGACTCCATTTTGTGGAAACAATCAAAGCCATTATTGTGACCAGGATACAACCACTCACAGGGTGGCGAGCATGTTATAATATACGCCATTTTCTATGCCTCTATCAGACAGTGCTCTTCCTTGTGTCCACTGTAATAT
>JASGAT010385912.1:0-10471 GCA_030220025.1 Chelon auratus | reverse complement strand
CCCCGGAGCAGCACTCTTTTCCTCATTGTGATGTTGTCATTTGTCTGCACGTGATCAGGTGCTTTCTACACATTGCCGCACAGTGTCGGGATCAGAGAATGTAAAGCATAGTACTAGCCTGAAAAGTGGGGGAGGTTAACTGAAGGAAAATAAAGGAGGTTGGAACAAAACCTTGGCTCTGTGACACGACTATACTTTCAACTCCTCTTCTGCTTTTTGTATTGACAGCACCTGAGAAGAAAGATGTCGTATTGGAACAATTCAGCCGCACCAACTCTGTGCGTGACCGAATGCGCAAGTTCACGGAGCCCAGCCAGAGCCCAAATATTCTCCCTTTGAAGAAGGCTCCTCTGAGGAACGGGATCACCTTCGGCAGCAGCGGCCAGACAAATCTTTCCAGAGCTGCTGAACTGTTTACACACCCGGCAGCATCTCTCAGCACATCTGGAGACAGGCCAGCGAGGCCACGTGTGGACTCTGCATCTGACACCAGCGCAGCATCCCAGAGTCAGGCCACACCTCAGCCAAGAGGTGTGGCTAACAAACCTATGTCTGCAGCGAGCCAATCGCAGAACGCCATGGGTGGGATGAGGCATCCAGCTGAAAAAGATGTGCACGCCTCCAGCAACTCAAAGGAAGACAGTACCCCAGGGAGAGCAGCTGGAAAAAAAGTCACCCAGGGAGAGGCAGACCCGGACATGAAGACTTTTCTCACCATTGAGATCAAGGATGGACGCGCCACCACCACGTCTACATCGGCCCCTAGGGCTAACATCGTACCCATCACCACCACCATGACCCCACGCATCACCACTAATGCGACACTGGGGCAAAGGCAAGGTAGGACCGTCAACCTTACAGCAATAGGAGGCACTCACTCTACAGCTCACTGTGTCCTCTAGTGACCAGTTTACCACCATGTGATTAATTTGTAGTGTTTTGATCTGAGTCAGAATCACAGCTGTTCTTCTATCCATCCAACACACCATGCTTTGTAGTTAACACTTAATTATATTTACTTTTTAAGTCTGCAAAGCTGCAGCCTGCTGTGTTTCTGGTGGCGTACATCTTAATATATCTTAACTGAATTTTATTGCTCATGTATGAACCCTTGGATCGCTCTGAAATCAGAGTGGGAGGTGAACCAGCTCTGAGGAGTCGGGTTATGATATGGGATGATGACAAGGGTTTTTGTGAGGCTAAAGAAATACATGATAAGAGCTGAATATTAAATGGCGTGGTTGCACTGAAGGGCATTTGTTTTAGAGTGGGCATGCTGCTCAGAGTGGAGGGGGCTGAGGTCACTAGTCAAGAGCAGACAGCATATTGGGACAAAGGAAGAAATAACGGGCTGTCCCAGGACAAACTGAATAGTAATACTGTCGTGGAGCGAGTCTGCCAGCCCACACAGCACAGAGCTTTGTTTGTTATGTTCTGTAGATATTGTCTGCCCCCTCTTAATCTAAAACAATGCACATTTACTTGCGTCATTCCTTTGAGTGTGATTTAAATTTGAAAAGTATTTCTGGGAAACCAGCCCATTGGTCACTTTACACTGCAGTTGTAGCCACTGGACTATCGTCAGTTAGAAAATGGATGGATACCTTTGTTGCTGGCTAAAAACAGAAAGTGTACTCAAATTAACAAGTATTATGTCCAAAGTTTGAGAGAGGGAACACACGTTGTAGCCAAACGTGTGTTCGCGTACATGTCAAATAACTGCATGAAGTGTTGAACTGGTGCTGGGTGGATGGTTGAGCGATGGTCATATAAAGTAATGTACAGAGATTCATTAACGGCAGGAAACCGTAACATGTATAGCATGAACCTAGGTCCGTTTCAGAAACGTGACGGCTACAGCTGCTCTCACCGTCTGTCTAAACAACATGTCTTAAGTTTCAGCTCTTCTCAGCAACCGGGACTTACAACCCAAACAGTTTATTTAAAACCGAAGCTGGACCTGTACAATTCCAGCCTCTTCACGTCTTGCAGCAAAGCCCCCTCCCATTCCCCGGACACATTCTGGGAGACCCTACTGGGCTCCTTTATGAGGGTCACATGCTCAATTTGCTTTAATGGTTCTAAGTTCCTTTTTTGGGAACCTGCCTGTCTCTTTTTGAGTTAAGGCAGCCCGCGATTGCGTCTCCGGTTTCTATCAAATTTACTACAAAGGCTCTTAAATGTACTCTGTGCCGTGCTGGTGTGCATCAATCCTGCATTTTATGATATAGCTTTCGTGTGTGTGTGTGTGTTTTAGTGCGTGCATGTGTGTGTGTATGGATGGGTAGGAAACGGGCCACTTGGAGGCCAGTGAGGAAAGCTGTTTATGTTAAAGGTGGCGTCATCTACATTTTCTCACGTATGTTTCATCAAACACAAGTCTGCGTTGTTTATGACACTGTGGCAGCTTATGTAATTGACTAATGGCTGGCACCTACACAGTACCATGGATACAGTACATCTCATCTGTTCTCATGTGAACTCCTTGACCTTCCTTTTCTTTCTGGCATTGTTCTTATTTACCCCCATTTAAGGTTTTATGAGTAATTCACAATTTAAAACCCAAGTGAACCTTAGTCTTTTCTGTTTCAGAGCTGACCCTCGGCCTGAGAGCAACGCCGTTCAAGATCTCCACGTCCAGCTTCTCCACTGGACCCTCCATCACGGTACGGCCCGCACTGCAAACATTTTTGGGAAGTGACTGCATATAAACACTTGTAACAAATTTGTTTGGATTTGCTCCCAGTTAGTTAGTTAAGATTAGTTTAGTTTTTTCTTATATTTTATTTCCAACTGACTCCACTGGTGCTTGCAGAGGCGTCCCTGCCACACCTATAAAGGCCTGAAAAGCAAAGGAGCTAGGAGAGTGAAGGACAGATAGTGTGAGAAAAGGAGGGAGAGGAGGGAAGACTAATGTTTATCAAACACAGAGTTGGTAGCCAGTCACATCTGTCCTTGTAGGGTATGTGAAGAAGAGAGGGAGAGGGAATGAGGGAGGGAGGGAGGTGTGGCATTCCTGGTTTTCTCTCTGCAGGCCCACTGAGATCTATCTGGGAAATGTTTCCCCGAATCACACCTGTCTGTCTTCATCTGCACCTATTACTGTGCAGCTGCCTTAAATCGTGTGCTGACACAGGTGCCTCATCTCTTGGTCTTTTCATAGCAGGCGAAATCTGGACGACGTGACTCTGATTGGCTGAACATATTATGTTACTAATGGTGGAAAGTGGCATCTGTCCGAATGAGCAGAAATTACAAACAAATCCGCTCCCATCTCACCGTGACCCCTGGGGGTTAGAGGGAGCAGCTAAACTCCCTGTTCCCTCGTTCCTTAAACTCTTCCTCCATGAAAGGAAGTTCTCCTCGTGAGTGGAGAGCGGCTGCGTGTTTCCCCCTTTGTGTCAAGCGCTGTGGTAATCTGGTTATGGGATCAGGGAGCTGGTTAATTAGGGCTGGGAGGAGGTTCCACAAGGCTGCAGGGTGGATTTAAGATGGTTGAAATGAGGCTGTCTCCATCAGTTCCATCCTTCTTGAGGCGCCCAAACTCAAGGACGGGCGTAAACGAGTTCTGCAGGAAGAAGACGCAGATTCTACATGAGATGAGGTTTACTGTTTACTAATTGCAGTGGCATTGCAGCATACAGGTAATGCTTTTGAGTTCAGGTGTGTGTGTATAATTATTTAGAAGAAAAGCTTTTTAAATGTAGTTGTATTTTTCATTTTGAAGGCTAGGGACATTTAACTGGTAACCACCACAATCCACACCGTACGGATTCTAACCCGCTCCACGTATCGGTCACCAGACTTCAGTGCTAACGACAGGGGATCGTGCAACACATCCAAACAACTGCATCGTTAATAATCGTTATCGTTTAAGCTCAACTTGGATGCCTTAACTGACAAATTGCGACACTATGACAGTAAGTCTTTCTCTCTTTTCATCACTTGGATAAGCCACGGCTCCTGTCAGATTTGCAGAGGTTTTACCATACAAAGACCCGAGCCTGAGTAACTGGCCTAATGAGATTGTAAAAACAGCAGCAGACACCGTTGGTTACAGCATCAACGGTGGGGTGCAGTTTAGTATTATGTTCTTTATGACAAGAAGACTGCGTGGATATGAAGGCAACTTACAGCGTAACATGAGTTTGAGTATACTCTTCCTGTTAAGTGTTGTTAATTGACCGAAGCGGGTTCCTGCCTGAGACTCTGATCTGTTTGGGTGGTCCGGGCTTTTCCTTGGTGGTCTACCCTCAGCAATCACAACCTCTAATATTTCCTTAGTTGTTTTTTGTTTTATTGCAATAAAACATGAAGCTTCAGATTAGCATCAGCCTTTGTAGTGGAGTGCCTTTAAATGACAGTCCGTGCCAGAGCTAACTAAAGGAAGGTTCAGATTATATAAACAATGGAAAGAATTCCTAACAATGAACGTTGTTCCTTATTTTTTTGTAATAATAAAAGCAAGACTAAGATTAAATTTCTGGTCACGGACAGAGCAGTGATGAAAGTATATTTCAGACAGGTGAGATGCCTCCTGCTCCAAGTGATCACAGCTGCTCCTGCTCGTCTCAGCTGTCCTACCATGCCGACCACTGCGCTCGGCCTTGAAAACAAACATAAATAAAGCCGTAGCTCTGTAACCTGGGTGATGACGGGACAGGCGCTCTTTCCCGAAGTCACGGAGATTGCTGCCAAGCTCTGGGTCACACTGGTCAAGAGCTGCTGGGTGACCACGGACACGCAGGCCCATAGTCAATGACAGATTCTCTCACACGCATAGATAAAGACCCCATTGTTGACATGCTGCTGATCAGTGACACATGTTGATTACACAACTAGTTCACATATTTAAGCCTGGCCTGCAGATCCTGAGAGAAAGAGCCAATATCTGAATGAACCTACTCTGGTTCTTCTTTAGACAAAAAGTATTTGCATTGCAAGTTTGAACTCTGCTGGATGTTGCACTGCACTAATTTTGGAAACTTGTGTGTAAATGGCAGCGGAGGGCTGATAATCACCACAAACATTGTCATTTCTAAGGGTCAGAACATCATAGTTGAAGTAGATCAGTTTCTGCGTCAATAATCAGAAGAAAATCATTGTACAGTATATATTTTATAGTTTATAGTATTTCATTTCTGTGTCCTCCTTATTTGTCTGCTTTTAGTTTATTTTATTGTTGGCCAGGTGCTTTCAGTCTTTTAATGCCTGGTAAGAATAGATTCATGTCTGCCTCGCATTGGCCCAATTTCCATGCTAGTCGACTTTTCTCTGCGCTCTCCCCTGCAGGCCAAATTCTTCCCAGGATCTATTTTGCTTACATGTAAACCCTACAGACAACTTTTTGCTCTTTGTTTTCCATTCGTACCTATTAGTACTCAAAGTGCTTTACAGTCACAGTGATACATCTACCTATTTGCTCACACAAGCACATACACATTCACACACCGGTGCCAAGGCTTGGGAGCAACTAGGACTTCAGTGTCTTGCTCAAGGACACTTTGGCATGTGGCATGGTCCAGGGATCAAGCTGCTAACCTTCCGGTTTGTGGACAGCCCACTCCACCCTCTGAGCCAAGAATGATCAAAAATTATCATCTATTTTTCATGCATTTAAAAGAGCTACATCTTAAAGCATCCACATTAGCAGCAGCTGGACGCTTGCAGGTTTTTCAGTAAGACTGAAACAAAACCTCTGAAAGGCTGTGATGTCCTATCCAGCATCTTGCTTAGAGCTGTGGTGAACGGGGTCTCGGTTAATCCTCAGTGGGTACCCAGCTTGCTTAGTCATGGCCACAAACACTTCTGGCCTTTCCTTTAGTGGATCTTCCCTCTTCAGATCTGCCTCGATGAGAAACAGCTGAACTGACTGGTCAAGACTCGGTTGCATTTTGTTTGAAAGCAGTCGGCCCAGGCCTAAAGCCACATCTAAACCCTTGTAGCCTGCCAGACGAGGTGTGAAGGACACAGGCTGAATAAAAGGAAAGTTGTAGTGGGAGGGGTGAGTTTTCTGAATTGTTGTTACCAACGCTTCGCCTCTTGCCTCCACCCATGCTGCAGGACTGACTGGCTCAGTGGAGTAATGTCAGGGCAGGAGATAAATATACACGCTCGGGGCACCTGGAAATAAGTAGGTGGGGCTGGCTGGGAAACAACATTCCCAGCATGCTCATTGGCTGTCAGGTCATGGTCTCTAAAGAGGGAGGATTTTCTGGGTGTATAAAGAACATGAATTGTTTTGAAAGGTCTCTGGCAAACAGACAGTGAGGAAAGCTTCACTACTATAAGAGAGGCACAGCACTCCTCTGATGATTTTTGACTCCTCTGATCTTACAACCCAACCATTGGCTTTAAGCTAAAGAGACGTTGGTCAGTGTAACATTTTGCCTGGTCATGCCTGGAGTGGACCTGGACTTCCTCCCAGCTTCCCAGCCTCCAGAGGTTTTGGGAAGCCCAGATAGTGCCTGTGCTGAGTCTGGCCTTGAGGAGGTAATCGGTGAACTGCTCGCTCTGGAGGAAGCTGAGGATGAAGAGGAGAAGTTTGACGAGGAGAAATTTGAGTTGACATTGAGGTGTGCTGTGGGGGAGATCCACGCTGACCTGCAAGCCTTTGGGAAACAAGTGGACGTCCGTCTGGAGAAAGCGTCAGCCCAGGTAGCGCCTCTTGCTGAGGCTGTTGCTAGGCTGCAGGAGGAAAACCTGAGGCTGAGAATTCAGCAAGAAAGGATGGTGAGGCAAGTGGAGGCCTTGTGTCAAGTTATGGGGCTTCCTGATCTGCTGCATGAACTTCACATTAAGGAAAGCTTAAGTTCAATTCCATGTGGAGCCAACACTTCATCCAGTGATACTTCATCGGGCACACACCTGAAGACTGCTGCTGAAGCACCTCATGATACTTCACCCTGCACTCCCCAAGATTCTCCGTCCTGTTCACCCGAGGACACGCCAGCTTGCACTCTTCTGCCCAGTCAATCGAGTGTACCCCAGGAACCTATATCATGTCCCAAGGACACACCGTCTGTATGTACCGTGTCAGAAACACCTCAGAAGTCACCTTCACCAGTCCCACATTCACCAACCTTCGCAACCCTCCGCTCTCTCTCTGCTCCCTCTCTCACGGAAAACATTTCATCCAGCGACAGCACGGTACCGCTCTCTGTTAACTGTCCTAATCATGACCCCTTTTTAATTCAGATGAGCCGCATGAAGTATGGGAATGTCTCTCGTTCCCACTGTTGCCAGTAGCAGCCGGTCAGCTGGAGTTTTATATGTTTGTATGTGTTGTACTCACATGCTCGTTGACAACTGTTTTCCTTTCCTCTCTTAGCCTTCCATTGGTTTTTAATCTTCCATTATGTCGTCACCTCAGCTGGAAAAAAAACAAAACAAAAACTTGGCCGCCTCAGCTGTCACTCAGTTTTGACAGAAAGTGTTTATGTGAAGGACTTTACTGCAGTCTGTCACAGAGGTATTCCAACTCCGTAGCACCATGTGTTTCTGATCGTGTCCTGGCTCGCATTCGTGTGTGTGTCTGCATGCAAGTGGATCACTTCCTAGGGCAGGAAAAATAGTATATTTAAAATATATCCATATTCTATAAGTGATATATATGTTTTTTTTTGGCTTTATTGAGATAGATTCAGTTGAGATTGACTGGAAATATAGAGAATGACTATGTTTGACATTATGAACCGCTCTGAAAGTCTGCTCATTCAAGAGTTTGATTCACAAGATTCATGTCTGGCAGGATTTAGGTCACATATCAAAGCTTGTTTGCTCTACTCTTGAATTACCCATAACAAACCATGTTTGTGCACTGGTGACATTTTGAGGGATATTAAGTATTTGCTGCATCATCTTCAGTCTTTCAACCATCCAGAGTTCATATTCCTCTCTAATCCTGACAAGACAGCTGGGTCTGCCAGTCAACCCCTTCATTAAAGGTGACTAACTCCAGTGTTAATCTCTGCTGCATGCAGATGTGATAATGAGAGGTGACCTTATCTGACCATGCTGTCCTGTGTCCTTGTGCAGTACAAACACTTTCTCCCAGGTCTGAATCAATCAGTAATCTGAGAACCCTTAAGAAAGATTGTTGCTGTTCTCCCATAACCGAAACTAAACAAATTGTGCTTTTTTTATGCTTCAATGACTCAGATGCTTAAGGGTATATTGAAGCTCAGTTAAACATGACAAGCACTGCGGTTATCTGGGAGTTTCTCACCCCACACACATTCCCTCATTGCTTCACTCTGAGCCCTTGTTTGGCCGTGCTGTGTCCCAAAACATTCTTTATCGGTCAAGTGCCTCTCAGTCCAGCTTGTCCCATGGGTCAGAACTCTGTGTCCAGAAAAGTCCTAAAGCCAGGGGCCACCTTGGATCACACAGCTCTGTGGCTGCGCTGGGCACTGTCCCTCCCTGGTGAGACCTGGACCGGCCGGGGCCCTCAGAGAGGCGGCTGTGGATCGGGATGGGGCCAGCTGTCCGCGCTATATCTGGGAATGGACTCGGTTACAACTAAACCATTACAGCCACAGATAGTCTATAGTCTTCCACAGGCATTCACCACCATATGAACATTTAAGAGGATTTTTTTCTTGGATTTATAGTCACTCAGAATATACACAGTCAGGATTTCTCAACAACCTGTCACGGGGTGTTTGTCCTTGTGGTGCTCTGGTTCTCCTTCAGCAGGCTCCTCCACTCTTTATTTCTGCTCTAACCCTCAATCCTCTAGTGGTGTACATACCAGAAAGGATGGTTTAGGGTGTTTTCCCTAATTGTCCCGATCTCGCAGTGATGGTGGTGTACCATACCTGTCACATACACTCTTGGCTTGCAGTAGCTTAGTATTATTAAGACACTCCATGTGTTAGTCACACTCCATAAACTTGATGAACAGCAACTTGGCAAGCTTTCTCTTACTGTCATGTGCTTACTTGTCACTCTCTCTCTGGCCCGGCTGGAAGATAGAGCATATAAGTGAAGTTATGAGATACTGAGAGTGGGCGGTCAAATCCTCTAGGAATCTAGGAAATCCTCGTCCTAAATGCACAAAAGTGATGCACTTTTCCAACTAAGTTCATTGTTTTCTTTTTTAAATATAGACGATACCTCCAAAACCTGTGCAATCACAGATTAATAAATGCCACAGTGTCCTTCTGTGTGCTCCTGCTCATGCTGTGTTTGTTATGCGTCTTGTGCAGATGGAGACGGAGCCCGTTGTTGCCTCCGAGCCGGTGTTTTCTGTCGGATCGCCTGTCCAGGTGGCGTGTCTCGTCCCAGCCATCCCAAACGGCTCCAGCACTCAGGCCAAGCCTGTCGAATGCTCCGGAAAACTGACTGCGGAACAGCTGGCTGAGATCGAGGATGAAGAGCTCCTCGACAAAATGGTACTACACACCACACACACACACAAGTTATCATTCTTGATGGTTTAAACTTAAAAGCGCCACTTTGAATTGAATACAGTAACTTCAGCCATGCTGCAAGTTTGAGGTTTCAACACTGAATCTTGCCAACTATCCGAGGGGGTTATTTGAAAAATTTGCAGCTCTGTGTTATGTGTACTCGCAACGCCATGTCAGAACTGTATGCATAAACAGAGCCGCTGGCTTTGTGCAAGGAATGACCTCGCATTGTTTCCGTGTTTTTTTTCTCTTCCATAGCTCGACGAGTCAAAAGACTTCGAAGAGAGGAAGATGATCCGTGCAGCCATGAGAGACCTTCGCAAGAAAAAGAGAGGTAATAGCACACCTGTTGCTCTAACCATGGCAGAGTGCTTCCTTCTTTCAAAATCATCAAGGCAGACGCTGCCTCTCTTCATAATCAAATCTGAAAGTTTTTTTCCTTAACACATTTTCAACAAACCTTCAATTTCCACTTAATTCCTATCCATTCTGCCATCAGAGGCCAAGTTGGGATGTACTCAAGAGGAAATAGGTAGGACAGGTGGCGTGCAGTGTGCATTAATAGTTGATATTTGCCTGCGTTTGTATTTTCTGTGTGCACCATCCTGTCATTATCAGACCACTGTAGTTTGGGATGTGGTGGATGATGAAGGATAATCTAAATGTGTTTAATGTGCATGGTTTTTAATATAGAGCGTTAAACACTCGTCTTAATGTGCTGCCACATTTTTATTGAAACCTCAACGCCATTTAGTGTATTCTGTTTTTCGGCGAGCACTTGTGATGTGGTTTGTCTTTACACCTGGTTGTTTTGAGAGAGTCACTTGATTGGAGTTGAGTCCTCAGGAAAAAACTAAATGTGTCAGATTTACTCTGCACCGTATATTCAGATACGTGTTCCTGTTCAGTTTAAAAGCTGGAGGCAACATCGTTTCTGTGAATTTGGTACAGGCTTAAATAAATAGGGGGACAATCAGTGTGTTTAATCTGTGGAGTTTATGTGTTTTACACCATTTGACGAATTTGACTTGACTGCTAAATCTCCCACATGTGGGTTT